>RPOG01002233.1:0-101921 GCA_008086565.1 Thalassoma bifasciatum | reverse complement strand
AACCCAAAGTTACCTGAACCACTCCCTCCGTCTCTCCATCCTCTCCTCTCCTCACCGCCTGCATAATCCCGAGGACACAACACCGGCTGATTAGGGAAACTTTATCTGGTGGGAGTAGTTCGCCACGATCAAAGGGATGTAGTTTGTCCAAAAACCACCGAGTTTAAGAGCCAAGATTTGGATGATTGTGACGGAAAGTACAGTTTCTTTTCACCCCAAGACAAAATTTAAAACAGGAGTTTGTTTGTTGGTGGCACCAGAAATTTCATGCTCAACTCAGGAGGTAGGCGACTGTGGAAAACACAGATCGAGGCCTCAGGGTGAATCTTTAAGGGCTTTAAATTATTCTGACAGATAAAGAAAGTGTTTGTCTGTACAGCTGCTGCAGTCATACACTTCCTGACTTTTTAAAAATTATTTTGGGATGTTTTCAAAAGAAACTAATCTCCATCAAGTCATTCCAATGTGTTGAGCTATCTGTGTCTGTTTCCTCCTCAGGATGGTGTTATCTCTGTTAAGGACATCGACCTGGTGATGTCAGAGGGGCTGGGGATGCGTTACGCCTTCATTGGTCCGATGGAAACGATTCACCTCAATGCACCTGAAGGTAAATGTTCCCTCTGAGGAGTTTTGTTTACATTGAGAGAAAGTAACAGTCTTAAAAAAGTGTTTGTATGTTCTGACTCTTAAAGATGTACCCTGCAACTGAACATGAAGTTAACAGTCAAACAATACCGACATTCAAGTTTATAAAGTACCCTGCCTTCATAATGGGTCACTGAGACATAAAAGACCCAAATAACCAAACTAAAAAGAATCAGCAATGTGAAAAAAGTGAAAAGAGGTTCTTTGTTTGGAGCTTTTGGTTGGTTTTCCAGCAGAAACACATCAAATGGCTTTTAATTCATACAACTTAAAGCTACTGTGAGGAGTTTTAAGCTGGTTAAGGAACACGAAGATAATGATAAAGATCATTTCAATAGCTTGCAACCCTAACAAGTCAATCAGGGAGTTGATTTCTTACTTCTATTAACCGACACCATGGGGTGTTTATAATCACTGTGAATTTGGCAAAAACTATTTAAAGGGACTGTAAAAAAGTCTCATCTCTAGATATACCCCTGATCAAAAACCACAACTAGAAATGAGATTATCAGTGGCAAAAATGTTCATTTTAAAACGCTATTTCTCAGCTTCCTGATTGGGTCACACTGGAACGAATTGATTTCTGGTGAGTCAAAGTCCCTATAGCCTCGTTTCCACCGAGCGGATCGGTTCGGTTCGTCTTGGTACGGCACGCATTTTGTGGCGTTTCCATAGACTAAAAGCGGGACGGGTCCCCTTATAAGCGACCTGTACCGCTCCACTTTTCAGTACCTTTTCATTGGGGCACCAAGTCGCTCCAAACCGGCCCCAGGGGTGGGGCTATAATCACTGCAGTACGTTAATTGGTCAAAAGATCGGTAACTTCCCGTGTGACAGCGGTAATAAAGAACGACACACAACCCCGCACGCAGCCTCTCCTGAAACAAAGCTTCATTGCGTTTTGGAATAAAGAGCCACACGCTGATCACAAAGTAGAAAAGTTGCTGGATGTCCTCCCTCTTTCTCTCTGTTTACAATGCCGCTAATTTCTTTTTCGTTGCATTTATTCGCGGGGTACACTGTGTAGCGCTCAGAGCGCTGCAGTGACGTCACGCGTTACGTAGCTGACGTGGCTCTCGACATCAAGCCCATCAAGCAGGGTACGGTTGGCTGTGGAAACAAGCACAGGATCAGGCTTTACTGATCTGACCCGTACCAAACTGTACTGAGCCGTACCAGACTGCCTGGTGGAAACGAGGCTTATGACAACACCAAAACGGCTGAAAAAGTTTAGAAGTGAAAAGAGATTTGTTTGTTTTTGTCTGCTGAAAACGATTTCTGTGATTTATTTAGCAGTAAAAGTGGAAACAGTTGCTGGACTAAAGCTAAAAAGGAGAGTGATAGAGCACAGGCTAAAGGCTAAAACAGGAGTTAAGCTGTTTGCGATGATGTTGATTCCTGTCCACATGCAGCAGTTATTCTGCAGTGATCTGTTCAAACCTAAGAGTCTATCATTAAAATGAAGATTCAGGTTATATTTGCTCAGCTTGGTGAGGTTAGAGTTGGTAGATGAGCACTGGTAGGACACAACCAGGATTACAGACACGTCTCAGAGCGCCAGGCTGTGAGTAGCTTAACTAAATGCTACATGTTTGCTTGTTTTTCAAAACAAACAAACACTTTGTTACGAGTCATAGACAGCTGTTAGCAGGAGCTTTAAGCCAAAAAGAAGCAAGATTATAGATGGAATAGACCAGATACCTATAAATATCGACACACTAATAGGTCAATGTTCAGTCCGCCTCATTTCCAGCTGACCTTTCACCAAAAAGATATTCAAGAACTTACTCTAAATACCTTTAGATGTTTAAAGAACCACTGAACTCAAAAATATCAACACCAGAAGAAGTTCTCGTCTCTATGAGGAGAATAACTGGGTGAAGATTGTGAGTGAAAATTGGGGCAAAGCTGACGTGTTTGAGCTGAACATACATGTACTGTACCATACAGTGGCGTTCCTGTGTGTGTGTGTGTGTGTGTGTGTGTCAGAGAGAGAGAGTGAAACCTCAGGGAGATGGAGAATATCAAAGGGGAGTGTGAAACCCAGAGAGTAACCCCTGACTGTGTACACACACCAAAAAGGGGACGCTTTGGCAGAACAAAGCCACCTTTTGATGGGAAGCGATGAATGCACTCCCTCACACCAGTAATCCAAAACTCACAGAGCCCACAGCTCAGCCTTCAGACCAGGTGCCAACTCTACCTGTAGTTACAGTCCTGAAGCGCTCCACTGACGGCTGCTTTTCTACTCAGGAAACGGAACAATCCTGTTCTTTAAGAAAACAGCTCCTGTTGTTTCTCTCTGTCCTTAAATTATTCTCATCAGATACGGGAGCACTCAGGCTCTCTGTCTCTCTCTGCTCTGCCCCAACGACCGGATACCTGCACAGGAGACTATTATCCTTTTAGAGGGACGAGTCCGCAGGAAACAGGAGCCTGTAGTGGACAATTAAGAGTGGATTCAAAAGAGAAACAACAATTTACAAATGTGATCGAGTTTCATCAGAGGAAAAAAACACAGATTGATTAAATCTTTGCCCCTTGTTAGTTGTGAAAAGCAAAGTTAGTAGAGCTGAGATAATATCTTTTACTCCCAATTTGATTCTTTGACAATTTTTTTGGCTGCTGATTCAATTTGAATTTCAGTTTTAAGAATTTTAACACCAGTGAAAAAGTTAAATGATGTTTACAGACTTTATCAGGAGTCACACTTTACCTAGAAAATTCCCATCACATGTGAGTCAGTTTTTAAAATTAATTCAGCGGTAATATATCTGAACTAGCTTTTTATATTTAAGCGTTTACCCAAAAATTTATTTAAAAATTGTTAAACAAAAATCTTGATACGTGTGTGTATTGATTTTTTTCCTCACCCTTAGAAGTTAACATGACTAATGCATAACCATTGGATGCACAAGTCAGCAGAAATTTCCACATCTGATTAACTTTTTAAGCTGATACAGGTAACATCATGCATCACTGGGAAGTATTATTACAAACACACTCACTAAGATCACAAACAGGCTTTTTAACTTGTTGTTTGACAACTTTAACTTCAAAATTATTGTCTGTAAAGTTCAAAACTGATTATTTTTTTCTTCCAAAGCAAACTGAGGTATCTTTTTGTTGTATAATAAAACGTAATTGAAGATGTCAAGGGTCAGATCTGGCCCCTTTGGATGGGTTGAGTTTAAATATTTAAAATAAATGTAAGAAAACAGTGAAATTGGGGTTATTAGAGGAGAAAACAAGACGCATTCTTGATATAAGTTTCGTGTCTGACCCCAGACTAAGTGTGTGTTTTGTTGAATGTAGATGGCATTTATCACACTGTGGTGTCAGATATAGTGAGTCCCACTAAGATTCATGAAAACATCCAGATTCAAGGTAAACATACGGCGCTAG
The DNA here is from genome assembly GCA_008086565.1 of Thalassoma bifasciatum. Classification (NCBI taxonomy): domain Eukaryota; kingdom Metazoa; phylum Chordata; class Actinopteri; order Labriformes; family Labridae; genus Thalassoma; species Thalassoma bifasciatum. The sequence goes on along the minus strand of RPOG01002233.1, from coordinate 97,871 downwards.
AAAGTTCATGAAACAAAAAAACACATTCGAACAATTTTCGGGATCTTTTTAGCTTTAATTTAGAGATGTGTCTCACTTTTCAAAGCTGGGTGTGAATCTTCAGATGAGTTTGAGAGGACGACACCTCCTGACCTGCTGTAATTAAAGCGCCACCGTGAAAAGATTTCTGCTTTTTCAGTTTCTTTGTGATGCTCCAAAGATCGAGTCCATCCATCCATCCGTCTGTTACTTATCGAAGGAATGTCAACAAACCAAACCTTCGTTCCCTCTTTATGATGTGTTTGGTCCAGTTTTACGGCGTCACAGGCGACTTCAGAAATCATTAGCTTTGTGTTGTTGTTTTGTTTTTTAAAGATATTTTTATGTTTGATCCAGGGTGTAGACTTCCAGATGTTTGATTTGACTTCTGTTGATCATCATGTTGTTTTTCCAGCTGAGAAATTATTAGCTTCACTGCAGCTGAGGAAATACAACAACAGCAGATTTTTTCCTGGCTCATTAATAACCTCAGCGCTCATTAATTAAACTTTAACACTTCGTTTGAGCAGCACTTCAATCATTTATCAGCCAAAGCGACTGCTGCTGACTTCACAAATAAATCATTAAAGATAAATCAATGAAGGTAATGAGAGAATAACTGGGAGTAATCAGCCTGAAAGTCAAACTTAGTGAGTTATAAAGAAGCGTTTAAGACATGAAATCAGCAGGGATTCACATTTCAGTTCTGGGCGTCAGAACTGTGAAATTTAATCAAACAGCATGTTTTGTCTTCTTTTTTTAGCAGCAGATATTTGTGGAGTTAATAAACACAGCAGTTTCAGGCTGAGTAAAGAATTATTATCATTGAATTCATGTTTGAGAGTATGTTTCAAGAGCTGTCACTTATGCAGCTTTTACAGTCAATAACCTCAGCACAACAACTAAAAGGTTAAAACTTCAGAGCTTTAGGATACAAAATTAGAAACCACACTCAATATATTTCAGTTTATGAGCCATCCAGTTCCTCTTAAAGTCATCTTGAAGAAAAAACAATTCATAGTTGGGTTGTCAATATCTATACTTTTCGGGATATTGATACTCAAACACTTTACCCGGATACAATACCAATTTGCCATAGTATTGGTAATTTTTGTTTTTTCCAGTTTGTTTGCTATTGGTAAATTTATTTTTTTAGTTATTTCAAAGTTCAAAAATATTATACCTCACTAGAAAAGTGTCAGCTTGTGTTGTAACTTATTTTTGGGTTATTTATTTTGTATCTACTTGCACAATGTGAGAGTGTGATTGTCTTGTTTTTTTTTATTTTCTTTTTATTCAGTGATCTACACTTCATTGATTATTTACCCGTGGTCCTGTTTTCATGTTTATAAGGTGATACTCCAAACCCAAACATTCGCCAAGAGGCTAAGAAGACAGAAACTTGAAGGATTTCTGAAATCCAGGGTTTCGTTTCTTGCTTTTATTTTGCGTTTCCACATAAATCCAAGGCAATGAACGGTGTAATTACAGCAGCGAAGCACGATTGTGAGGCGCAAAGACTTACAATGCCAAGTAAGCTCAAAATACACAAAAAAGGGCTTTAAAGGCAAAACAAAATACATATTAATTCGTAAATATCTGTCACCCACAATGGCGATAAAATGTGTTATGCCTATTTTAGAATTTGTCATTTTTTAACCAGTTTTTTAACCAGTATCAGAAATGGTGACGAGTATTTAATATCTTCCTGGGTATCCATATCGAGTTTGACATTTTAGTATTGTGAAGAGTTTTTACAGTTCCTGAAAACAGCTAAAATTCATAACAGAAGCAGTCAGTTTGAAGTTTTGTACATTCGCACATTCAAAGTCTTAATATTGTCACTTCCTACTAAGGCTGAAAGATAAATCGTTATCGTATCGGTAGATACACTCGGAAAAAGGGAGTCTGAATATAAGATAAAAATACTACATTTGAAGGAAAAATATCTTAAAACTAGTGAAATTATCTGTCCATGCAGCAAGATAAATTTCACGACTAGAAACCTTAAAAAAAAGACTGATAAATCTAAGAACAAGATGACCTTGATAAGTATTCTCAGATCTTAAAACAAGAAGAAAATGCTCATTTTTAGACTAAAATGCTTGAAAACCAACTTCCTGAAGAAGAATTTTAAGTGAAATATTCTGATTATTAGCAATAGAATCTAATTTCATGCTTCTTATATTCTTAATTTTAGCAAATGGAATGAAAAACATCACTTTTTTAAGTCAAAACTACTTAGAACTAGAGAAGTCTGATTAAGATAATTCTTGATTTTTGAGCATGGGTTTGTAAAATTCTAAGCTGTTTACTAAATAAACTGTGTCTTAAAAAGATTTTTTTTGTGTTATTCTTAAATCAAGCAGCTTGAGGTCGAGCTAAATCTTGAAACAAGTTTTAATGTTATGAAATTACATGTGAGAAAACCAAAGTAACTTGTTTTAACAGTTATCCACTCGTTTTAGGATTCTCAGACTAATTAAAACAAAATTGAAACGTTCATGCTTTTTTTTGAGATCTAACATAGTTTTCAATGCTAAAAATAAGTATAAAAAAACATTAAAAGAAGTGCAAGATTATTTGCAGTGTATCAATGATATAGATTTTTCCCAGCTCACTCTGCATGTAAAGCTCACAGTCACATGATTATTGGTGACTTTATGTTAATGTTGATGACTGACAGTGAGCTCTAATCAATTAACCCCACTTTCCACACCCTGTTGTATTATGATGCTTTAATTTTTCTGAAAAATGCCTAGTTTTGTCCAATCCCAGAGTCATATTGTATCGTTTCGTCCATATCGTTAAGCCCTACTTCCTTCTAACCTTAACCTACTTCTCACAGATACTTCACTGAGGTTATTTTGCTTTAAGCGCCATGAAAACTTTGTCTTGCACTGAAGCCTGGTTTTCACACACTCTCTTGAAGTCTGAGCCTCTGAGACGTATTTCATATGAGAAGCATCCTCTGCCAGATCTCTGCTGTTTGCACATGTTTTCACTCCTCATCCTGCTCCTCTGATGAGCTTCCCCCCCCCCCTTCACAGGTTTAGAAGATTACATGAAACGTTACGGAGAGGGCATCAGACGAGTCCTGACCTCCTTTGGACCTGTTCCAGACTTCTGCGGCGAGGGATCGAAAAGCATCGCTAAAGTAAGTTTGAAGTTTGGAAGAGGGTGAATCCTCTGTAACTTCTAATGTTTTGATTTAGGGATAATTCTTTGTGGTTTCATGCGGCTGATTCAGCTGATTCGGTGTCTCTGGTTCTGCGTGATTGAAAGTCAAGAGCTCCCTCTCAGACGGCACCAAACTGCTCCCTCTCCTTCGCACATGGTCACATGCTATCACAAGCTGTTAAAGTGTTAGCCATAGAAGGTCATTGTGTGAGGAAACACTGAGCCAGTGCAATAAATACTTTAAGGTCAACTAGTTAAAAGAACAACAGCTCTCTTTCATGTTTCCTCATGTTTGTCCTCCACTTAGAAACCAATCAACACGCTTGAATATGCTCTTACATAAGAATTAAGCTTCAAATACTATGTTTATGAAGTTACTGTTGTCAAAAGTCGTATTTAATCACAGCGCACATTCACGAGCAGAAAGAGCCTGAAGGAATGAAAAAATCCCCTCATGTTGACGTCTGTTTCAAGGAGGACTCACATCCTTTTTGTAAAAAGTAATTTGTTGTTGCCAAAAAAGCAAACAAGTCAACATAAGACAGACAAGGTCATCATGAATTAGAAAGATGCTTTGATAAAATATTGTACGGTAAATGAAGAAGCAAGAAGACAAATAAAAAACAGAAGAAAACTATACCCATACATAAAGCTTAGATTAAGATCTTCAAGGGTTCAATTAGATCATGAATTTTTGGAGAAGATGGTTTTCTGCCACAATAAGATGGAAAACCAAAGCAAAAAAAAAACATCTTTTTGGAGTCTTAAAGTTTTCCAGTTCTTCCAGTACAGTTCATCCTTTGTCACTGCTTGTTTCAGAGAGAAATTAAGTTGTTCCATACAGGTAAATTTCTTGGACAATTTCTTTCCATTCACTGAGAGTTGAGGGGTCTTTATTCAGCCACTTTCTTGTTATGGTTTTTTTGTATTTAATTTTTTAAATCTGTCTTGGTTTTTTAACCCATTAGTTCCCACCCAATTCTGGCCTATATACCATGCTATACTTTTAAAGCTTATAACTGAAGAACCATACGGTCAAAATTTATCAGCGACACCTCATTTGAAAGATTTAAGTCTCTAGTTTCAGAAAATGTCATGTTTTTATATGTGGCTAAAGTCCACATCAGGATAAATGCTGCTGAATTCAAGATGCTTCATGTCAGACATAAAACATCCACCACATCACTTCTACATCTGGGGGAAATTTGAGCTTTCTAGGTAAAACTTGGGAGGAGTAAGTTGGTTAATCCATTCTGGAAAAAGGTATCAGAAAACATCGGGAAATGGATGAGTTCAACGATGCTGGTGTCGCCAAACAGAAATGCCCAATTTATCAAAATTCAACCTTGAAGTGATAAAATCAGGAGCGGTCACGAGCTGTGCGGGTGATCCTCAGGTTGTGGGAGAGTTCGTCCTTTCCACACGTTGAAAATTGGAGGAAATTGATGATAAAAATTGTATCATATGAACTGATGCTGGTTGAGATCAATGATGATGTTGAGAACTTTAAAAGGTCATGGGACTGAACACCGGGATGATCTGATTGGCTGCATTGATAGTGTCATAAATGCTGAACTTTTACTTTGTTTTTTGTAGACATTCATCACAGGCCTTTAAATTCTGTCTGTTTACGAGCTTAAAGAAATAAACAAAGAAGGGCACAGCAATGGGAGAAAGATGCAAACATCAAATATTTTAGGTCACAGCCGACTACTTAAAGCTCAAATCTTTGGAGAGAAATCACCTAAAAGAGCATCTTAAAGTTTTTTTATAACTCCTAGGATTAACGAGTCACAGACTGAGTTTTAAACCAGGGTAACATGACAGCTGGGCTCAAAGAAACTAAGTGCATATTTTTTTGATTGCTGTCACCTCACTTCAGCTTTGAAATCTTAAATATCAACCTTTGAAGAAAAAGAGCAGCTCTGGGTTGAACCTTGTTTTTGATCATGGATGCTTAATTTTAATGCTTTAGTTTTAGGGGTAGTTCAGATGTTGGTATAAGTCACAGCTTCAGTTTTACGCCTCTTTCTAAGTAGGTACAAAGTTTTTGGTACACTACAGGCTGCAGTATAGGAGCAAAGAGTGATAACTTTACATCTGCACAGTAATCATCTTTTAGATTTCATCTTATGGATTAAATTAGCAACGACCAAACAGTTTAAAACAACTAAACCATTTTCTCCTCCTTTGTTTTCACACTCCCGTAAGTCGGTGGAATAGTGATCAAGCTTTCTTTTCTCTGTCCTCGTTCACATTTCCTTCCTTTCGGCCCACAGGAGATGTGTGAGCTGATTCCTAATGACCGGCAGCACCTCTCAGCCAGGATGGAGAGGAGGGACCAGCTCCTCATGGCTCTGTCCAAACTCAAGAAACAGCACTGAGGACACATTTCCAGGATTATTCCACACGTCACAAACCTCTGAGGGAGGTTGTTTCTTAACTCTTGTTACGACGACAGAGAGTCAAAATGAATGAGGCTTTTTAAATGAAGTGTTTCAAAACAAGAAACCGAGTGAATTGATTTCATTCCTGTGCTGACGGTGCATTTTGTAAGAATAAAAGAAATCCTAAACTCAAAGGAGACGACATCAGGGATTCAGTCTGAGACTCATTTCTGTCATAACCTCCAGACATTAAGTATTCATCTATCACATCATGTAATAGTCTCATGCTAAATACTTCACTTTATACAAGTTTTTAAATTCAAATAATACCGAGTTTGTGATTCAGACCATGAGAAAAACTCCAAGTGTGAAATTGTGCGTTAGGTGTGTCATGTCGAGGACTGGAGGGGTCTCTGTTCCCTCCTCCTGAACTAATCCATGATGTGAGCAGCATTGAAGAGTCACTGATTAAAGTCCTGGAAGAGTGAATGACGGATCATCACGAGGGTGAAAAGACGTTTCTGCTTCTGCTGCAGATATTTCACAGTGACACCACCTGATGATCAGACATCCTGCTTCCAGTGTGACACGAGAGCGCAGAAATACAGGCTCACAGGTGGAAAACAAGGAGTTAGGAGGAGTTAAAGGAGTTAAATTAAGTATTTACATGTGTGTAAACAAACATAATGACACATATGATGAGCCAAAGTTTACTTTACCCTTTTGAGAGTGAAGTTTGTGGACCAGAGACACTCAAATATGATTTAGCGAGTGATAGAAAAACATGTTTAAAACTGATTTCTTGGGATTCTAACTTATTCTTCTTATTATTTAGGATAAAGATGATGGTTTTCACAATTTTACATGTTATCTTGGGTTTGATAAAATGATCATTTTACAGGGATAACAAAAACAAAACAGTTGTCTGATCTAGGGCTGGGCAATTAATCCCAAATTAGATTTAATCACAATATTGTCATCGTTGCCAGTGCACCATTTCTTTAACTTGAAATATGTTTGAATACCAGAAACAATATTTTCTGCAGTAGAAATTTTCTGTTCTATACTCACATTACTCAACCAAAGAGACAGACTGTTGAAAACTGCCTCGAAAAGCAGGGAAAAGTAGCAATAAATATAAGTTTAAGGTGGACAAAATGCTCATGAAGCAGCAAAAATTGGCCAAAATGTTGAGGGAAAACTTGGAAAATAGTCAGAAAGAAGCAAAAAAAAAATCCAAAAGTGGCAAGAAAAGAGTGAAAAGTGACTGAAAGGGACATAAAGCAACAAAAATTAGCATGAAAATTGGGAAAACTTGGACAATTATCAGAAGGAAGCAAAAATAGTGGGGGAAAAAAACAGTGAAAAGTGGCAAAAAATGGAAAGAAGCAGCAAAAATATGTGAAAACTGGCAAGAAATAAAAAAAAAACTTTCCAGAGGTCTGACATTTGTTTAACATCTGTTTTGTTATCGATCTTGTGTGATCTTCTAACCTTCAAAGACACTGAATTTTGGGTTTTCAAGCCCAAAAAAAATGCCCCCCTTCAATATAGTGAAATAAAAAATTCACACCATAATCACATTTGCAGTAAAGGGGGAAATAATCTCTAAATAATAAATAATATCTGAAATAAGACATTTTTTCTTGTCAGTTGAGTTTTGTTGAATATCAAGTGTAATCAGACAATTCTTATCAAAACTGAGGCATCAACAGTTGCTTAGGATTCAGTTTTTGCTGAGAAGACATGATGATATATGTGTGTATAATCCTTCACTGTTAAGTCAACATAAGAAAACCACTGAGGTGAAACAAACTGTGAACTCCTCCCCCGTGGCCCCACCCTGATCCTGGCCCCACCCTGATCCTGGCCCCTCCCTCCCTCCGTGTCTTCAGCACCGATGATGAAAACTCTCTGACTCCTCACAGGACGAGTCAAACTTCATACTTCAGCCTGAGAGCTGCTGACTCTGTTTGTGCGCCGGGAGCACGTTTCTTCAGATCTTTAAGGAGCGAAAGGATTAATCTGATTCATCTTCATGGAAAGTTTTTAAGAATATTTTTGGATTATCTCTCCAGAGTCAGGTAAGTTTTTGGTGTTGTAATAGCGATAATTTTACGATATTGGACAAAATTACAGCTTTTCTTACTTTTACGCACGAAACCAAAAATCACATCCAGCTTTTACGGTGAAGGATGTTCAAAGAAACTAGATTATTCAACGGTTTTAGCTTAATTTCATCTTGAATCCCTGATTTCAAAACAAATGGGACTGTTGAAAATCTGAAACTGACTTTACAAGTGAACATCAAATCTGTGCGTCTTTACGCGACTGTAGTTGAGACGGAATACTTCACTTTTTATTTCAAAAGACAGCAATTAGCAAAAACTAGGATGTTATTCTGCTTTTATAGTGAAAATAGTTTGAAGCATGGTGAAAAATATAATTTGGCTGTAACCTAGAGGTGAATTTTGAAAAGTAATTGCGCCAAATTACGCGTAATTCACCTCATTTCAATGAAAAATCAAGTCTTCTGATGAAAGCTGTCACATAATTCTAGAAACTTGACTTCGTACTGTAGTCAAATATAATTATATCAATGATAAAATACATTTTCAAACAACTTAAAAGGTGTTGTGGAGCTATTTACAGACAACAGCAGGAAAGTGGCTCCTAACAGAAGATTAATGAACATTTTTCGTGTTAAAATGAGGATTCACAGTTTTAAACCTGCCTTTACACATCTTTTTGCAACATTGTCTTTTACTGGAGCTTCTTCAGGCTATTTGTTGGTGACTTTGAGAGTCATCATTAACAAGGAGTGGCTCCAAGTCTGCAGCCAATCAGAGCAGGCTGAGGATTAAAACAGTTTTCAAAAGTTGGTCCACTTACTTTCAAGTCCAGGTGACTGAAACTGTCCAGTACATTTGGTTTTGCTTGTTTTCATCCATAGTTTATCTTTTTTCTTCATGTAACCATCTTTTTTCAACATGTTTGATTGAATAACTTACAGGAAAGAGCAGGAGGTTAATAACAGGTTGGTTCCTCCTTCACTGAGTTTGTGTTTCTGAGTTTTAATTCTCTGATTTTCTTGTTCCTGCAGGTTTTCTGAGCTCACAGAAACCTCTTCGCCACCATGAGTTGGGGGGCTCTCTACGCCCAGCTGGGCGGCGTTAACAAACACTCCACCAGCCTGGGAAAGATCTGGCTCTCCGTCCTCTTCATCTTCCGCATCACCATCCTGGTCCTCGCTGCTGAGAGCGTCTGGGGCGACGAGCAGTCAGACTTCACGTGTAACACGCAGCAGCCCGGCTGTAAAAACGTCTGCTATGACCACTTCTTTCCTGTGTCGCACATCCGCCTGTGGTGCCTGCAGCTCATCTTTGTGTCCACGCCGGCTCTGCTGGTGGCCATGCACGTCGCCTACAGGAAGCGTGGGGACAAGAGGACCATGCTGGCGTCCAACGGCACTGAAAAACCCACAGATACAGACCTGGAGACTCTAAAGAGGAGGCGTCTGCCCATCACAGGAACTCTGTGGTGGACTTACACATGCAGCCTGTTCTTCAGGCTCATCTTTGAAGGAGGCTTCATGTACGCGCTCTACTTCGTCTATGATGGTTTCCAGATGCCCCGCCTGGTGAAGTGCGAGCAGTGGCCGTGCCCTAACAAAGTGGACTGCTTCATCTCCAGACCCACAGAGAAAACCGTCTTCACTATCTTCATGGTGTCGTCCTCGGCCATCTGCATGATTCTGAACGTGGCCGAGCTTGGCTACCTCATCGTTAAAGCGATCATGAGATGCTCCAGCAGAGCGAACAGGAGGAAACGTAACTACACCAACACGGACAGCATGTCCCGTGATAACGCCCTCAACAAGAAGAACGAGATGCTGCTGTCCTCCTCTTCAGACTCTTCCACCAATAAAACCATGTGTTGAACGGCGGCAGTGATGCTGGAGTGTCCAGTGAAGAAAAGCACAAACAACCAATCAAAAAAGTTTGTGTTTCTAGTTTAGGCTTGAAGTGTTTTTAATGGGAGCAAAATCTCAGCCTGTGGGAACTGGAAATGACCACGAGAAGTGATGTAACAAATCTTCTGCTGTCATCAGTCGCTGTCAAATCTCTGAATGAGACGAATAATTGGGTCCAGATTTTGTTGATGCAAAAATAACCTTAAATTATGATTGTGAATGTGGTAGTATTCCCACCAGTGAGTGTTACTTTAAGAGCCTGTTTGTGCTCTCAGAACAAAGAGTAGTTTCCTCCTCACAAGTGTCACCTTACTTTTCATTCCGTGTCTATTTGTTAGTGTCTTGAAGTTTTAATTTATTGATTAACGTTTGATATTTGCTTGAATGTGCTGTGCAAAGCTTGAGTGAGACTGGTTCAGGTCTTTGAACCAGAGGTGAATGAGTCTGCGCTGACATCTAGTGGTTTTGTGATGGACTTTCTGCGATCTGAAGGATTCTGTGGCGTGAGAGAAGAGAACGGGGACGAATGAAGTCATGTGAAGTGAAGCCAAAAGAAGGTTCGAGTGTCTCTATGATCATGTTTTAGTGACTAGTTTACATCAGAACTGTAATTAATTAACACTGATGAGTTTTTCCGTCACTGTTAGATGAAGAAAACGTTTCCTGAAATTCATTTTTCATTCATGTTTGTTCGTTGTTTAAAATAACAGATGTGTGTTGCACAGATGAAGAATTTTAACATATGAAATCACACTGGGGTAGTTTCTCAGATTTCATGCTTTTTGCTGTTTAATTACTTGAAATGAGCGTATTTAAATCAAAGCTTTTCTTAAAGTTAATGCATCAACAAAGCGAGAAGAAGACGCACGATTGCACAGATCAGAACGAAAACATTTGCATGGTGGTGCGATGAGGTGTCGCAAAATAGGGGAGACTGGGGACGGTTGTAACACTTTAGACATTTCTGTCTCTAACGTTGAGCTTTTTTAACACAGTGTTTTCAAACTGCTATACAAGATAGCTTTGAGTGTGTGCTAATAAATCAACTCCATCGTCTGGGTCTTTTACGATGGGGTGAAATTTAACACGACAATACAAGACTACGATTTGCAATATTGAAAGCTTTTTATTCAAAACTTTTAAATAAAACTATTTTTTATCTAGTTATATTTTACTACAAGTTCTCCTGCAATCTTTCCTACTTCAAAATTATGTTGTTGTTTTTTTTTCCCCACAAATTCTGCTGTGTCTGCCTCATAGCACTACTTCAGTACCTGTGAACTAAAGACTTAACTGAGCATGTGCAGAGTAAACAACATGATTCTTAACTTGTTCCTTATTGGAGCAATTGCAAGTGTTACAGCCGACCCCAGTCTCCCCTACTACAGCCAAAAAACCTGTTCATGAAATTAATTTGTGGCTCTAAATTGGTCGTAGCTGGATGTGTAAATAGTTGTCTGTGATTGGCTGGTGACCCTCTCTTCTCGTCCAATAACAGCTGGACTTTATTCCTCCTACAACCCCAAACTGAAAAAGCATTCAGCAATGTCTGAATACTTTAAATGTGCAAGATAATTTCATATTTGATGAGTGTAAAGTGTATATTTTGATGTCATGTTGCAGTGTTGGTCTGGATATCAACATTTTGATGAATAGTGCGAATCTACTTCCAAAAAAACAAACACTGTTTTACTTTCGTTTGCTGTTTTTTTTAAGCTTTTTCACACTGTTGCCAAGAGTAAACTCTAACCTGGCGTCTCACTGAGTGCAGGAGTTTTCCTGTTGTGTTATGCTGCCCCCTGCTGGTGGTATCAGCTTCCATCACGTGCCTTATTCAGCTTCAACAATAATCACTGCCTTACAACTTTGTCCTGCTTATATTTAAAAATGTTAAATCAGATTATTTCATGTCTGTGCTAGTGAGAAAGAATTATGGTCTAGTGTTTTTTTCTGATTTTAAAGACTGTGTAAGGAAAAATCTAGATGAGTTCTTCCTTGAATTTACACAAATGATGCAGATGTTTCCTGTAAATGCCGCCTGATAGTTTGATGCTGTATTTGATCTTTCAGGTCCCTTTGTGCCTTTTTCTACTCAGATTTCTTCCTCCATCACGTAGTGGACGAAGCACAGTAAGCGTAGTGAAGAACAGAGCTTTACCAAATGAAGAAATCAAATATTTGTGATTATGTTTTGTACTAAGATTTTTTTTTTTTTTGTTACACTCGCACTTTGATCTTTGAAGTAATTTTGCTCTTTGGAAATTGTTTTTTTCATAAATCAGTAAAACTAAAAAACCGTGTGATGTGTTTTCTTCTGTTAGTGTGTTTCAGATTGGTTGGTTTTCTAAACAAACTTGTGGTGTTTTTCCTGCACTTATGGGTCAAGAATGAAACTCTGAATTCAAGGAAACAAGTGCTACAGCGAAATCTCTGCATTGTGCAAGTTTCCCTTTGAAGTCAGAAGTGATTGTGGCCTTCACCTTTTCACTGCTCCAAGTACAACAGCCATTATACAAGTGTCACTAAACACAAAGTGGGGAAATTTATAGCATTTGGTTATAACTTGAAGTTGCTTGAATGTGCAGAGATTAAGAAAATGAACCGTTCTTCACGGACATCTAGTGGCTTTGAGTGAAAACTTGAAACTGGGGCTTAAATCAAGAGGAAATGGCTCTAGATTATTCTGTTTTACGACACTAGAATAATCAAATTGAGTGTATTTGTATGGATTAGGTCAGTTGTGTTATGATGCATATTGAGTAAAAGCTTAGATGTAATTGTTTTAAAATATACAGCCCATCAGCCTTACGCTAGAAAAGTTAGTACATCATTATTTTAATGACTAAAAATGACTAACTGATATATAACTGTTACAATGTGTGGTTTTTAAGCTGATTAAGTTGCTTTTTCCACCGATTTATGACTTTTTTGTTGCATTGTACAGGTCAGTGATTCCCAACCTGTGGGGCGTGACCCCCTGGTGGGCCGTGGAGGTATTGCAAGTGGGCCGCCAAATTATTTAAAAAACAGTTTAATTTTTAATGTAGAGTAATTATATAAAGATACAAGTATACAGAATATATAAATGTTGAAACTTAGATACATTTTAAAGGATATTGACCATGTTCAAACATTTGTATATCAAAGAAGTCTTTAAAGAATGAATGTTAAAGCCAGATGACAAAGACTGAAGTGTAATAAAAATGATAATAGTTAAAATAAAAATAAAATGCAATAAAGCCCAGATGTAATCAAACAAATGTTGTAATAACCAAAAATTTAATCACTGACCCAAAATCTAACAAGTTGTCACATTTCGGACTCAGCATCTGTTAAATTTTGCTTTTGGTGCAGCCCATAGATTGTATGAAACATGGATGTAGTCTCCGTGACGTCACCCGTCCGTTACTGCAGCACCGTTCTGAGGCAAAACGGCGGGCGCGGCCATACTGGAATTGGGACGAGTGCCCAAACTCACAGCTATTGGGCGCCCGTCAGTCACGTGATCTGAGCTGTGGCTCTGATTGGGTAAGCTCTCGATCCAAAATCTTCCAAACGGCCGAGTTAGAAAAAAATTCACCCCCCTCACAGTGTGTGCCGTTAGTGAAATAAGTGATACAGACGGGAGACAGAGTTTGTACCAGGCTTTAAATACGCTAATTTCGGCTCTGAAAACGGCTTTTTTGTGTTCATGTGTACGTGACTTCCGGTGCTTCAGGAGCCAGCCTCAAGTGGTCACTCGAGGAACAGCAGCTCTAAAGCACTTCTCATTTGTTTTCAGACCGGAGGTTGCTACTTGGTGCAGACCTTAATCTGTAAAGGTTATTCTTATCTTTTACAGACACAATCAATCCGGCAAATAAAAGAGACGTAAGTCTTGCTGAACCAAAATAGCAAAGAGAAATAAAAAATGCACACCAAACAATCATCTGGTCTTGAGAGGTTAATGGTCTTTCTCTTTGTTGACTTTGTTTATCAATACATTCAGTGTCACATCAAACTTCCAAGATATTTTTAAGTGCCAACATTTTCAATATTGTTACCATGAACAGAGCTTCATGTGGGTCTTACGCTGTTTTTTCTCAAATCTGCAATAAGCTCCTTTGTTTTTTATGTGTTGGGGTCAAAGAAGTTTTTGTCGCACCACTTAACAAAGGCGGAGTTCACATGGTCTGACTATGAATGGGCCATTTTATAACAGAAGAGTATCTAACAAGATCAAAATGAGGTTACGGTGACATGATTTCACAATGTTCCTTTCAAACAAATTTTTAAAAATTCAAAGAAAAGTTTAGGATGGGCCTGGTACCACTGGGCCCACCCGTGACGCCGCCCCTGGTGCACAGGTAACCAACACCTTGACCTCTGCAAATACATGCTCACACAGATGTGTCACTCAAAACTGACTTTGAAGAAAGAAGAGAGTCAATTCTTCCTGTGACTCATGGGATCAACCTGGTGTTTCCCATCTCACTAAAAACTCTTTCATTAAGTCCAAGGAAAACTATGACTGGGCTGAGTGACAAGTGCAAAGATTTCATGACTCTACTGTGATGAGGTTTTCTGTGTATTTGTGGACTTTGAACAAATATCAAGATCCAGGATTTTTTCTTAACCAGTCTGTTCTGCAAAATCATCAATTCTGCATGAAGGAAAGTGTTTAGATAAAAAAGCATGGCCTGGAAATTCAGGCAGGTTCATCCACTGATGGTGAAAACCAAAGAGCAGTAGAAAGACCAAACGTCTCCCACGTCAGCGTCCTGTTTAATTAAGTGAAAGGAAAGAGGAGTGTCTGAAAACAAACTTCCCTAATTTGAAAACTGAGAGAGCAACAGGTCTAACAGAGGAGTTTAGTCTCCGAAGAAGAGGAGGAGTTTATTGAAATTCTACAGTTTTGACCTGACAAAGAAAAAAAAAGATAAATGATCCAAGCCGGACAATCATAATTCACCTGAGGAAGAAGTGCAAACACATATTTTATCTCCTTTACCTCAGGGACGAAGGCAGATTCACATCATCTGCTTGAAACAATCATAAACTCTAAACACAACCTTGATTATTAAAGAGATGATAACCATGAGAAACAGCAAGGGGACGATGCATTGAGTGACAAAAATAAAAGATCATTTAGGCTGAAAAGCATGGTCTCTTCAGTATGGAAGCCTATTTCTGCCAGTAAAAATAAAACTAAATGAAAACTTGGCTTTACAGACTTTTTTTGCCCATAGTTTGCCATGATTCTGGGATTGACAGTAGAAATCTGATAGAAAAAAGTCAAAATTTGAGATATGTGAAAATTTTGGAATCATAGAGTGAATATTGTGAGAGAAAAAGGCAAAATATTGAGATAAGAGTCAGAAAAAAGAGATAAGATTATGATTTTTGTCAAGATTTTGAAGAAAAAGTCAAAATTCTTAGATAAAAAATTTCGAGATCATAAAGTCAAAAATGTGAGACAAAAAAAAAATCACAATTCTGAAATAAAAAGTTTAAATGTCGGTACAATGTTGTTACAGTTTTGAGGGGGTAAAGTAAATAATTTGAGACTTATTAAGATGAAGTCAAAATTTTGAGAAGAAAGTCAAAGTTTTGAGGAAATTAGAAATTTAAGATAATCAAAATAATAAGATGTCAAAATTTTTCGAAAAAGTTAAAATTTTGAGCTCATGAAGCAAAAAAATTGAGAAGACAGGTGATAATTTTGTAATAAAAGATTAAACTGTTGAGATAATAATGTCAATATTATGAGAAAAAAAGTCAAAATTTGAAGATTAAAGTCAGAATATTGAGATATAAGATCAAAATTTTGAGTAAACAGTAATTTCTTGTGATTTAAAGACAAACTATTAAGATGAAAAGTCAAAGTTTTGAAATTAAAAGTCAGAATTTTGAGAAAAAGTAAAAGTTTTGAGATCATTAAGTCAATTTGGCTGAAAGTCATTCAGTGATACATGAAAAAAAAAGAGTTAATAAGTCAGAATTTTGAGTTTTTATCTCTCAAAATCTCCACAAAGCCAGTTATTTTTTTTCCTAGTTGAAAGGAGCCTCTTTACTCCAGTGAGCAAACACCAGGACAACTTTTTTTGACAACACTCTGAAACATCCACTCAGATGTGAAGTTGAAGAGTAAATATGGAAATTAAAGAAAAGATTTAACCTCACTTCAACACTGATGCATCAGTATTTATGTATTAAACTGGGCCTTTGGTTGTTGAACGTGTCTGTTTCAGAGAGCAGGACACTAAAATTAAACATGTCTGTTGTAAAAAGTGTCGTGGAGCCTCAAAGAGTCGTTTCTCAGTGAAGTTCCCAGCAGCCACCACCAGGACACAAAGTCACGAATAAAGTATTTCTGTTCAGACCTTGAACTTGTGTCGTTGTTGTCGTGCGTCCTGACCTCAGCGACTGGATCAGCTTTCAGTTTGTGACTTATTTTAGCCGACACACTAATCACGGCTGAAGCTTTAACGTAAGGAACTATGACCCATCTCTGAGTGAAAATGTCTTTGTCCTCCCACCGTCCAGGAATAGACGACTGGGATTAGACACGTGTGGTTTTTAAATAAAACTTTGTGGACAGAAAACAGCAGTACAGTAATTGGAGGCTACAAAACATGATAAAACAAAGGGCAAGATCAATAAATATACAATAATATATTTCAAAAAATATGCCAGACAGTTGGACAGTGCCAGTGTTTTTGATTTGTCAGTGAGTAAGATCCTGCACTTTATCTGTAAATCACTTTGCATATTGTAAACATTTGTTTTCTACTTATTTATTGTTGTAAAGTGTCTTGATGTGAACTGCTGCCCTCTTGGTTTGGTCGCTCTTGCAAAAGAGAATCTGATCTCAATGGTTTATTTAGCCGATTCAAAAAAAAAATGCATAAGTAAACTCATAATAATAACAAAAAACCTTCATATTTAAAAGACAGGACATTCAAGAAAAATAAATAAAATTCATCACTCTGTCCTCTTTCGTTTTATTTTGGTATTTTGAGTTTTGGTTAAAGCTAAAGCCCTCTGCAGGCGTCCGTACTATGTTTCAGAAAAGTTTAATTTGCAATGAAAATAGAAGCTCTTAAGTCAATTTTATTTTGCTTTTTAACATTTTGCTTGTTCCTTTTTTAACCCCCTGATGCATGAATTATTAAAGTTAGTGTCAGGATTTTTCCCTTGAGTGTTTTAATTTGTCTTAAGGCATGAAAAAAAGTTTTCCATTTTTTTTTTTTTTTTTAAATATTTGTAACTGAGCATTAAACATAAAACAGTGTGAACTTAATGTAAATATGACTTCTTTTTGTTTTTGTAGTTTCATGAATAATCTTGTTTTAATGCTTTGCGAAACATTTTAACTCTCTTTCATCCATTTAACACTGAAAAATGTATAGTTTATTAGCTTTTTCGCCCTCAAATGTTTGACTATAAAATTTTTTTAAAAATTATATGTTTGGGAAAAAAATGAAAACATTTTTTCAGGTCCTAAGAAGAATAAAAATATCCTGACACAGGCTAATATGAATTTCCACCACATGAACCATTGAATTTCGGAGTAAATTAATTTTAAATTTTAAATTTGGTCCACTGTAGTGACCACTACGCAAAGACAGGGCCTTCCAGAAATAAGTAATAAAATTCATCATTCTGTCCTCTTAATTTTTCCTTTTGGTGTTTTGATTTTTGGTTACAGCTTGTGTCCTCTGCAGGCCTCCGTATAATATTCCAGAAAAGTGTAATGTGCAATGAAAACAGAAGCTCTTCTGTCCCTTTTTGTGCTTTTTGACATTTTTCTTTCTCCTTTTCTTATAATAGATTCAAAGCCATCAACCTTTTTAATGAAAACACAACTTTTCCAAAGCAGGACTTAAGATTTTGATGTTTGTGGTTCTGATTTGTGCCTCATGAGTTGTTATTACTGTTGTACTTTGACCCTTTAAGTCTTTTTGTTCTTTAAAACTTCCATTCATAAATAATAATCCGTTTTTCAAAACTTCTGCAAACCTGCTCCACAGTGTTTCATTACGCACTCCTCATGTTTGGTGTCAGGTTGTTATTAATTTGCCTCTCCTGGTTTTAAAGGGGGTGATGAATGTAGCAGAAAGTGTTGACCTGATGTTGAGGTTTTGGAGAAGTTTTGGAGTCAGTTTTGGGCACATTCTCGTCAACTTTTTGCGCAGAGTTTGGAGAGCTTTTGGGGAGGTTGGCAGGGGCGTGGTGTGACTGCGGACAGGCTGATGACTCTGTGGATTCACTCATGCATGGTCACACAATGTGACAGTCCAGACATGGCTGTAAACGGGAGGCAGCTCCGTTTGACCGAGCCCCATCTCCGACTCCAAGCCGCCTCCAAAAACTAACAACAACAAAGGGAAACTTTTCTGTGCGCACGCCAGCGGGCCCGGGCAGCAGCAGGAGCGCAGACAGAGCTCAGGCCTGGAGAAGTTTGGGTTTGAATGAGAGTGAGAGGAACACACAGGTTGTTGATCTGTCACAGAGGTTTGTGACAGGGGGTTTTGGGGGTTTTTGGATCAGGGACTCACTCAGAGGGAGGGTCGCTGCAGCTGCGGGAGCTCTACGCGCTTTCAACGCACTCCAATGATGGCACCAATGATGGCAGATGGATTTGCTTTTCGATTTTAAGTATGACATCTCCGCTGTAAAGGTATGACGGATGGCCTTAACGCTGCTGTGAAAGTTCTCATTTCCTTTAATGGAGTTAAAATAAAGAGCAAGTAAAACCAAGGAGGACGATTGATCAGGTAATGAAGTTATTTAATTTGAACTTTCCACCAGAGAAACAAAAGCCTGACAAAGCTTGTGGCGCTTAAAGGGAGTCTGTGGACTCTGGCACACTCTGTATTGTCAGCCTGCAGGTATGGCTTTGTATTTGAACCTGGCTCTGTCTGTTACATTCGACATAAATGCCACAAATACCTGTGAAAGTCAGACTTTTTACTAATTACACACAAAGTCAAGTGGATGACTTCATTCATTGAGCATTTCTAGTTTTATATCTCCACTTTTACACCACAAATGTCAAATTCTGGGGAGATTTTACTCCCAAAACTTAAATTCAGTCTGAAATAATTAAAGTTTCTGGATCAGAACATGCAAAAAAAGGAGTTTTTTTTACTATTTGAAGCCACAAAAGTAGGACATAAAACTTAATTCACTCATTTGTTTTTCTCTTTCAGGAGTCAATACAAATTGTGAACCCTGGTCGATGGATTTATTACCTTTAATACAAGAATACTTTAGTAAGTTTCTCCTACTTTGAGTGTGTGTTTTCTGTGAGAAGTATCTGAAAGCAAATTTAATCAGACTTTTTCATGAAGCAGTTGAAGCAAAATAACAAATCTAACTATAGAAAATGCTTTGGCTTGACATAGCAGTTTGAAATATTGTGATAAAAGCTGAAATATTACATGAATCTACTACATTTGTGAACAAAAGTGTCTGTTTTCAGCTTTTATGTGACACTTTTGTGGATTTATTTCAGATTGGGAGCTTTATACGACCAAATTAAGCTTCTTTGAGACATCAGATTGGGTGTAAAAATGCAAAATAATCTAAAAAAATCAAAATAAAACTTTCAAATTGAATGAGAAAGTGGAAAATATTTTGTGAAATTTCAAATGTAACAAACTTTTTTCCACATTTTTGAAATTTCTGAGCTGATTTTTCCTCAAAACTCATAATTTCTGATGTGATTTCCTCATCTGTAATTACAGTAACATTATTAGTTTTGGAGGTTTTTGTTTTACAGTCGATGGAGAGAGAGAGAGAGAGAGAGAGAGAGAGGTCGGTGTGGTGGTGTGTATCTGTGTATGTCAGTATTTGTTACAGGGTGTGTGTGTGTGTGTGTGTGTGTGTGTGTGTGTGTGTGCATGTGCCACACCAGAGCCCCATCTCTGCTAAATGCTGTTTTCGAACATTATATTGTTGATCTCAGCAAATGCCTGCTGGGCAGTGGAGCGAGCAGGTGAGAGAGAGAGACAGGCCTGACATAGGGAGAGAGAGAGAGAGGGAGAGAGAGAGAGAGAGAGAATGGGAATGTGAACCAGGGTTGAGTCAAACAGGTGGTCTATACAGTATACGAGCTGTAAAAAAGGATCCGTTTGTTGATAAAGTCCGAGGCCTTCGAGGCGTTTTGTAGAAACGTTGTGTGTTCTGTGACACTGTGCAATAATAAAATGAAGCATCACTTTGAGGACTCATCTCCTCTCTTTCTCTTCTCCTCCGTTTCCCATCCTCCCCTTCTCTCCAGCCTGTACTTTCTCCATAGGCTAGAAATCTTGAAGCATGGGCGACTGGAGCTTTCTGGGGCGGCTGCTGGAGAACGCTCAGGAGCACTCAACGGTCATCGGCAAAGTCTGGCTGACTGTCCTCTTCATCTTCAGGATCCTGGTCCTGGGGGCGGCGGCGGAGGAGGTGTGGGGGGACGAGCAGTCCGACTTCACCTGTAACACCCAGCAGCCCGGTTGCGAGAACGTGTGCTACGACGAGGCCTTCCCCATCTCGCACATCCGCTTCTGGGTGCTGCAGATCATCTTCGTGTCCACGCCGACCCTCATCTACCTGGGCCATGTGCTTCACATCGTCCGCATGGAGGAGAAGCGGAAAGAGAAGGAGGAAGAGATGCGCAAAGCCAACAGGTTTCAGGAGGAGAAAGAACTCCTTTATAGAAACGGTGGGGACGGTGGAGGAGGGGGTGGAGGAGGTGGAGGAGGAGGAGGTGGAAAGAAGGAGAAGCCACCAATCAGGGACGAGCATGGAAAAATCCGTATCAGAGGGGCTTTGCTGCGTACCTATGTGTTCAACATTATTTTCAAGACCCTGTTTGAAGTGGGATTCATTTTGGGCCAGTATTTCCTGTATGGCTTCCAGCTGAGGCCCCTGTACAAGTGTGCGCGTTGGCCCTGCCCCAACACCGTGGACTGCTTCATATCCAGGCCCACTGAAAAGACTATTTTTATTATATTTATGCTTGTGGTGGCTTGCGTGTCTCTTTTGCTGAATTTGTTAGAGATCTATCACCTTGGATGGAAGAAAGTTAAGCAGGGCATGACGAACGAATACGCCCCCGACCACGAGTCGCTGCGCCGCGTCGACATAGCGGAGCCCGAGTGTTTGGCCTCGGCCTCCAGAACTGCTCCATCCAGCCTCAGCTACCCTCCCAACTACACGGACGTGACGGCGGGCAGCAGGGCCTTCCTGCCCCCCATGGGGCCGCCGGCCGTGCCCGCAGCTGCGGAGTTCAAGATGGACGACCTCCAGCAGGAGCAGTCCCTCCACCAGCCTTCTCCCTCCTCCCACTACTACATCAGCAACAACAACAACCACAGGCTGGCCACGCAGCAGAACTGGGCCAACCTGGCCACCGAGCAGCAGACTCGGGAGATGAAGGCCACCTCCCCCTCCCCATCATCCTTTTCTTCAACCAGCGCCGACAAAGAGCAGCAGCAGCAGCAGCAGCAGCCGCCGCCGGTCGATGCTGAACTTCTTCCAACCACCAACAGTCACACCAACACAACAGCCACCGCGGCCTCCAGCAGCAGCAGCAGCAGCCCCGGCTCGGCCTCCAACACGGGCAGCTGGGGGGCAAAGAGCGAGCAGGAGGAGGGCAACGTCACCACCACGACGGTGGAGATGCACGAGCCTCCGGTAACGGTCAGCACAGACCCTCGGCGGCTCAGCCGGGCCAGCAAGAGCAGCAGCATCAGAGCGAGGCCGAGCGACCTGGCTGTCTGAACCTCTTCAGTCCTATTCTGTCCCTGAAGCCCCCCCCAACCCGTCTTTCCTCAACCTGAACAAAGTGATTCCCAGACAAAAAAAAAACCCCACAAACACAAAAACAAAAAAAAAAAGACAAAAAAAGAAACAAAAACAAAAAAGAAACAAAAAACAAACGAAGGCAAGTCCAGAAGAGACAGGGAAGCAGAGAGTGGAAAACTTTTATTTTTGTGAAATGTGAAATGACTTCATCAGCAGCTGGTGATGCTTCAAGTGCAATCGGTGATTTGCAGACGAGTTGAGGGATGTTTTTTTAATTTTTTGGTCTTTATTCAAAGCACTGTGTACTAAGAAAGCTCTGCTGAATGCAGGTAATGCTGCAAAAAGAACTGCAACGTTTTGGACAGATTTCACCAACAAGGAGCTGTTTCAGGGTTTGCCCTTTTGACCTGGAAGTTTTTGTTTTCTGGAGCACTTACTCAACACTCACTTATTGTTGTGTTTTGACATGTAAACAGGAAGTAAACTGCACCATCCTGTTGCTTGTTCTTGTGCACGGAGCTCTGCAACTCACCGATTGCTTCCAGAAACTGCACAGCAAAGTGGTTTCGAAGAGGAAAAAAATACTTGAAATGAGAAGAAATGATTTGATATTTCTTTGAGAGAAAGTCTGTGCAAGCTGCTGGTGGAATCATCCTCACATTGTGCAAAAACACACCTGAGTTTTCTACAAACACCACACTGTCAGAAAGCAAAGTATTCCCATAATGCTGATTGGAAAAAGAGGAAAACAAGAGCAGCCTTTCAGCGTCGCCTTCACTTAACACGTCTGCAAAGAAAAAGCTCTCCACTGACTGCAGAGGCTTCAAAAAAAAAAAAAAAAAAAAGTACAAGGCCTTCTGATTTAAAGAACGACAACAAAAAGAAACTACAAATGCTCTTTAGTTTTCAAACATTTTTCCAGGCTGATCATTGGCCGATCATTCCCTCAAACCCCCTTTTTTGAACCCGGCGATTGAGAGCAACTTTGGGAGTTAGATGAATTTCACTGTTTCACATTTCATGTGCTTCTTCATTGGTTTTATTCTTAAATTGCTATTTTTTTAAACTGAATTGAATTTGCTCATAAATTGCATTCTTGTAGTAGTCAGTTTGTGATTGAGAAGAGAAATAACTGGCGTTGCGAGTACCAGAAAACGCCGCGCTGCAGTCCACCTTCACAGCTTCTATTTTGTTGTGTTCATCTTGATTCTTTGGAGATCTTTGGAAACCCAAACTCTTAACAAACTCATTGGCATCTGCGGTCCTCTGTCTCTGTTTCGTTCTCGTGCTTTTTGGTTCATTCACAACCAGGCACTTACTTATTTTTATTACTTTTCTCTCTTTACCACGACCTTATCCCTCTGCGTCAGCCTGCACACTCACCTCTGGAGTAGATTTTCAGTCTCAAACATCAAATGTGATGTTTTTTGTGCACAGGATTCTGCAGGTGAGCGGCAGGTGAACACAGCGGAGTAAGAGCGCCGTGAAGTGGTATCAGCATCGTTTTTGTTCTTTTTTATTTTTCTGGCGGGGTGAAGAGATAACGGTACTGTATGATGATGATGTGAGAGTATCCACACCCGTAGGGTTAGAATGTTTCATACTGTATCCTATTTTCATTTTTACATTTTAGTGCAAAAGACAGAAAAAGAGGAGAACAGACACTGACATAATGCATGGGTAAAGCAGCCTTTCCTAATCCATGTTTTTTGTTCAAAATGACAAAGAAATCTTTGTTATCTGCATTTGTTTTGATCCCTTAAGTTTACATTTTGGTAGTTGATAAAGATTTGCACATTTAGGAAAGAAAATTGCTGTTCTACAATGCTAATAATGGTAGTATTAGGAAGAAAGAGAGAGAGAAAGTGTGAGTGAAAGAGAGAGCGTGTGAGATGTAAAACTGCCAAGCTTTATGATCCTCAAAGGAAAAAATGTCTTACGAGTAAAACTACGGTGGCTCTTCACAGAAAAAGGCAGACTGAATCAGAGAACGTGTTTATCTCGAGCTCGGAAAATGACGAGTTTGAGGATTTTTTAAAAAAATCGACAGCAAGAGAGAGGAAAAAAAAAACATTTGGGTATTTTTCTGTGTGTTTACTCGGTTTGTTCTCGCAGACTGGTCGGGACTCTGGTTAAACTCATATCAGACGAGTCCACTGTTCAGAGAATGTAAGCTGGGTAGCTGGCCCTTCCCTAACCCACCACAAAGCCCTGACAGGATGTTGTGTTCGAAGCCCGTCGTCCCTGTGCCTCCTCCACACTCTCTCCTCTTACGTTTCATGCAGAGCATGAATTCTCTGGCTTGTCAGGGAGTAGGAACCATCTCACAATGCTCAGAACAGCAGCAGCAGCAGCAGCAACCTGTTTCCAATGCTGTCTTAAACAAGAGAAGTGCCTTGTGTATGAATGATTCTTTTGTAAGAACAAGTTGATGTAAATGTTCATTTACCTCAAATGTTTACAAAACTGTTACTAAATAAATTTTTGTACCATATTTTTTTTGTTACTCTTGCTTTTATTTTGAGCATCAGTCGCAGTTTTTGAGATATTGTTGTATCTCTCATTGTGGTTTCCTCTGTGTGTGTGTGTGTGTGTGTGTGTGTGTGTGTGTGTGTGGTCACGTGGCGCTCACATCAGCACCAGCAGAGCTAATCGGTGTCTTTGGCACTGCTCTTCTTGTAGACTCTCTGACCTCTGACCTCACTCGCTCACTCCCTCGCTCTGCTGCATTCCAACACTGGATGTCAGAATGTGACGCGTAGTCACACACACACACACACACACCTACACACACACAGAGTCCTACTTCACAACTACATCAAGAAATAATTGAAATAAGACGAAGACGACAGACTAACACCTGAGAGTCAAACGTTCATCACAAACTTCAAGAGTCTATTTTTGTCACCGTTCAAACACAAATAGAGGAGTCGAACAGAAACAGAAATCTGTGTGAAATCTGTTTTGAGTGAAGAAACAGCTGAAAAAACCTTCAACTGATAAAGCAAAATTTTGTCGGCAAGGTCTGGGCGCACTCAAAAGAAAACCTACTCATTTTGATGAAGATGCTTTTTAAATTGTTGACACATTATTCTAATTTCAAGAAACTTGACAAGGGTATTTTTCTGTCCCACTCCAAATTTTGTTGCCTAATTCATATTCCAAAAAACAAAAAAACATTATAAAAGTATGTTTAAGTAATTTTTTTCAATTTTTTTTGAATCTGGACATCATGCTGTGATGCTCACAGAATTATAGTTTAAATGTTTATAATATATGACTTGATCAATTATGCTATTGGACTAATGACTTTTTTGTTCTGTGCAAATTATTAGACATAATTTTTTTTCTCTAAATATCTTGAATTGAGATATTTTTACAGTCTGTTTAAAGTCTGGTAAGACATTTTTTTTTGTTTGTTTACAATAAGACAAAAACGCTTGTTTGGATTTCAGTTTTTACAGTGTTGTAGCTCCTAGTATTGATAATTATAACTTGGAAATAATCTTTCCTGTTTGCTTTTGCAGATCTTTAAAAAGCATCAGTATTAATTTTAGTGTTTGTAAAAAAAAAAGTACTTTTTTGCATTTCAATTTTGGGGCTTTGTTGCTATTTTTGACTAAAACTTTAGCTTTTACAGCCCAACATTAGCAGCACAGTAGGTTGTCTTGTAAAAAGTACACACTTTTGCAAACTTGTACCCTTAAAATATTCTTAAATGTACCAAGTAATAAGCAGCAAAATGTTGATAAATGATAAAACTTACTTTTTCTTGAAGCTTAAGGCGCCGCCTGGTGTGAAACTTTTCCTGTGGATCATCAGTTTGCATGTTCCTGTAAGAACAAACATGTGCTCCTTAATAAAATGTCACAGGCCTGTGCAGACAAAAAAATGGAAAATAAGGTTAAAGGTTAAATTTTGGTTTTAAAAAAAGTTTAACTCACCATAACACTGATGCATTAAGGATTAAAAGTCCCAAAATGAAGGTTCTAGGAGTTAAATCTACTTAAACAAAGTTCAACCAAAGATCAAACTATGCTCATGCAGAATAAAAAGAATCACCAGGGATAAAATATACAAAGAAACGCAGGAAAGAGCAGCAAAGAAGAAAGAAAACAGACTCAGTGCAGAGAGTGATTTACACAGGTGAAACCAATCAGAGAGAAATCACAAGGAGGAAGATCTACAAAATAAAACAGGAAATAGCTAAAACACTTTTTAAGGGTTTTCGCTGATATTCTATCTTTTGACAGGGAAATGATTTACAAGTCTGCCCTGACCTTTGACCTTTCAAACAAAGAGTACAAACAGAATTCAGGATGATTTTGTTGCACATGATCTTTGGCAGCGAGTCTGACACAGAGGACAGATCATGAGTGGGGGGCTCTTGGGTCCAGTGGCTGAGGAGTGATGGGAGATAGTTCGTCTGTTGGCAGGACCAACTGGAGACTTCAGACACGCGTCACTCAGGACTAAAACCAGGACCAGACACAGGTTCCATGTCTGATTTTTTGCAAAAACTGTCTTATTATTCTTGATATGAGCTACATTCAACTGATAAGTCCAGGAAAATGTCTTATTTCAAGTTATTTAAAGACAAAAATGAGGTCTTAAATGCTTATAACAAGTCTAAAAAATCTGCCAATGGGATAAGAAAGATTCTTGTATTAAGACATCTTTATAAAAGACACTACTCATAGCTGGAGATGGTATAATTTTGAACCCCCAAAATCTTAAAGAATGGTCGGAAATAGAAACAGGACTTTACAAAATGGAAAAAAAAAATCACCTTTTTTCTGAGACTTAAAGGATGACCATCACTTTGTGACTATGAATATTAATGGACTTTTGTACAAAGTGTCTTATGTTTTAACATGACACGTCCCAATGTTTAGTTTTATTTTTGAGTGTTATCTTTGTTTAGACATGTTGTATTTTTCCGTTGAAAATCTAAAATTTGATTAAATAAAAAGGATATAAAAATAAAGAAAGACATATTTACACTTTCAGGAAACTTCAACTTCAGGAGCGACTTTTTCTTATCCCATTGGCAGATTTTTTTAACTTGTTACAGGCAATTAAGACCTCATTTCTGTCTTTAAAAAACTTGAAATACGACATTTTTAAAAGTTTGTCTGGTGGATGTGGCTCAAATCAAGAAAAATAAGACAATTCTTACAACAAATATGACACAATAACTTGCTTTGATTTCAGTTTTTCCAGTATAAAGCTTTATCTCCCACAAATATAATATAAACAAGTAAGTAAATGAAACTCTGTAGCAGTTATTCAACATCGCGAGTCTAAAGCATTTGTGGTGTGGTCACATTGATACCATTTTAATGGTATTATGGTTTTATTCATGTATTTATTTCTTGTGTTTTGTATTTATGCTTTTACTCTTGTTGTAAAGTGACCTTCAGTGTCCAGAGAGGCACTTTTAAATAAAACGTATTATTATTATTAATATTATCATTATTATTATCATTATTATTATTATTATTAATCTGAGTGTGAAGCTTAGTAAAACTTGCTTGAAGTTATTCAAACTGTTTCCAGGACAGATAGTTTTCTTCATTCTGACACAGAAAAGGGATTAAGTGTTGAAATCATCAATGTGACCCTGAAATATGAAGTTTTCAGCCTCTCTATAAATCAAATGGTTGAATTATTTGTAATTCATTCATGGTTTTCTCAAAGGTTTCTTAAATTTTAGTGATTGAAACGTCAAACGTTTACAGTCCCTCTTCGCCGTGTGGTGGAAAAGTTACGAGTCCAGCGACAAAGAGAGTTGAGTCACCGGTCTGCAGCTCAAAGCAGACAGGAGGCTAAATTTAGCCTTTAATCACCCAACAAATTCACACTCAGCCCACAGCACAAATACCTCAGGCCCTCTTTATGTATTTCAGGAGTGTGATGAATTTGTTTGGAGGAGGCCTGACCGCTGGCTCCTGGCTGGAGGTTGGTTTGTTTGACAGAAAGTCTTCGAGGTTGGTGGACGACTGTGAGAAAACTCAGAGCAGTTTTTTAAGACGTGTGGAGAGAAAGGAAACTTTAGATTCATGTTTATAACTGGACCTTCAGCAGCAGAGAAGTGTGACAAAGAGACGGACAAATTCAAGGAGACGGACTTGAAGTTAACTTATAATCAAACATGTTTCGGGTTTTGACTTTTCTGAGAAACAATGTGAAGATGTGGAAATGTTTTATTAAAGGAGATGATCAGGTTTTACTAAGGTGTAAAACTGATCATCTCCTTTGACTTTATAAGACGCTGTTAATCTCGTGAGCTGAGCGGAGCCTCTGAATGGACAAACTCATGATCCTAATATCTTCTTAACTAGTGGTTCCCAATGATTTTGGGCACATTTTGACATAGATAGGATATATATAGACTTTATTCTTATCCCCAAAGGACAATTAACCCTCTGATGCATGAATTATGAAAGTCAGTGAAAAGTTTTTTTCTTTTTTTTCAAATATTTTTAATTGAGAATTCAACATAAAACAGTGTGAACTGTGTGAATTTCCCTCAGGATCAATAAAGCATCTATCTATCTATCTATCTATCTATCTATCTATCTATCTATCTATCTATCTATCTATCTATCCATCCATCCATCCATCCATCCATCCATCCATCCATCCATCTATCTATCTATCTATCTATCTATCTATCTATCTATCTATCTATCTATCTATCTATCTATCTATCTAACTATCTATCTAACTATCTATCTAACTATCTAACTTAATGTAAATATGACTTTTTTTTGTTTGACTTCTTTTCTTTCTCTTTACTTATTTGGTAATTTCCTGAATTATCTTTTTTCAGTGCTTTGCAAAACTTTTTAACTCTCTTTCATCCATTTTGACACTCAATAATCTATAATTGGTTTGGTCGCTCTTGCAAAAGAGATCCTGATCTCAATGGATTATTTACCTGATTTAAAAAAAATGCATAAGTAAACTAATAATAATAATAATTAAAAGACCCTCATATTTAAAAGACAGGGCCTTCCAGAAAATAGAGATAAAATTCATCATTCTGTCCTCTGTCTTTTTCTTTTGGTATTTTGATTTTTGGTTAAAGCTAAAGCCCTCTGCAGGCGTCCGTATAGTGTTTCAGAAAAGTTTGATTTGCAATGAAAACAGAGGCTCTTAAGTTCATTTTATTTTGCTTTTTAACATTTTGCTTGTTCCTTTTTTAACCCCCTGATGCATGAAGTATTAAAGTCAGTGTCAGGATTTTTGCCTTGAGTGTTTTTATTTGTCTTAAGGCATGAAAAAAAGTTTTCCATTTTTTTTTTATATATTTGTAACTGAGCATTCAATTTTAAACAGTGTGAACTTAATGTAAATATGACTTTTTTTTGTTTTTGTAGTTTCATGAATAATCTTTTTTTAATGCTTTGCAAAACATTTTAACTCTCTTTCATCCATTTAACACTGAAAAATGTATAGTTTATAAGCTTTTTCACTCTCAAATGTTTGTCTATAACATTTTTTTAAATATATATATGTTCGGAAAAAGAATTGAAAACATTTTTTCAGGCCCTAAGAAGAATAAAAATATCCCGACAAAGGCTAATATGAATTTCCACCACATGAACCATTGAATTTAGGAGTAAATAACTTTTTAATGGGTGTAGTGACCACTATGCACCACAGGGTTAAAGGCACACAGAGCAGTAAAGAATGTGAACAAATTGAGGAAAAAGACAAGAAAAAAACAGCACAAAGTTTAGAATCAAACTGTTAATTTAGTCCACGACTTCAAATGCCCGTGTGATGGTTTGATTTCATAAATGATGTAACGTTGCAGCATCAGAGGAGTGTGTGGTGATGCAGGACGGCTTGTTTTGACTGATCATGGAAAGAGGGAGGGGCTGAACTGAGAGAGAGAGAGAGAGAGAGAGAGAGAGAGAGAGAGAGCATCATGGGAACAGAGGTCAGCTCTGCGGGGACATCTACAGGTCAGGAGAGAGTATGGACACAATGCCCACAATGCACCTGGATGAATTTAACAATGAACCCTCCACACGTGTCCTCTTATAATAAAAAAAAACAAAAACAAAAGAAAATTCAGGAATCTGTCATTCAATAAAAAACATTCACAGAAATGAGAAACAGAGAAACAGAGAGAGAGAGAGAGCAGCTTCTCTTCACTTTGACCTCACATGACCTGAGAGGTGCAAACAAACTCAAAACACATTAAAGTTTGATGTTTTCTGCAGAGCTGTGCTGTAAAATGGTCTGAATTTCATTTATTTTGATTTAAGGGGGCCCCTAAATGAGTGTTTTTCAAGAGTGTGTTGATACATGATTTAAAATACACACGTTGCAGCCTCACTTGTAATATTTCAGCCATGAAAGTCACAACTTCCTTTGTTTGTGCGAAAGATGATGCTTCCTGGCAAAGAAAAAGGAAAAACCCAGAGGCAGTTTTTGTCTTAAATCTAAAAAAAAAAACAAAAAAACATGTTTTTCAGCAATGATGTGAATATTTTTGAAAGTTGTGTATTCAATTCAATTCAGTTTATTCGATTAGCATTTAAAGACCACCCACAACAAATATATTATAGATCCAAATATCACATAATGGTTGAAGCTAATCGAAAGGGTGTAGGCTGAAGCTTCTGCTTACTTTGCCTACCCGTTTTGCAAAAAATTTGATTAGATTAAACAAATAAATAAATGTAGAAATAAACTTAATCAACTTAATCAACCTAATAACATGGTCTGAGTAACACCATAAGTTTTCTTAATGGAGAAAAGATATACATTTTCAAAACATATAATAGTAGTAAAAATAATCCAATGAAATCCTTAGCAATATTACAACCAAACACAACCCAAGTTCCAATATTTTGTTGTTGTTTTCTTCACATTTGATTTACATATTTTCTTATTACTTTGGTTTTAAACATGTATAAATTATTTGTGACAGTATTGCAAATAAATTAGGCTTTTTAAGCGCATGTGGCTGGCAGTGGAGAGTAAGGGGGTTAAAAATGATTTCATCTACAAAAGGACGGCGCTCCAAAAAAAGTTTGGGAACCACTGCCTTAGATTTCCAGTCACAACGTTTGTTGATATTTTCTTGTTTTCCTTGAAAGGACTTGGTGACTCTGATACATCTAATCAAGTAAACTATGTGTCAGTGCATTTAAAGGTCTGGAAAATGATTTTTAAAACAGAATTAAAGCTTGAAAATCAACTTATCAAAGGTCAGTTAACCAGCATTGAGTTTTCGTTGAATTTTCTTATTCATTATTTTATCAGATCTTCTCATGAGTTTTGCAAATGTGCATGAATCCTTGTTGTGTCTTTAACCTCTAAAGACCTGACGTAAACAAATATGGACATTACTTTTCTGCCTCTCAGACCCATGAAACTTGTTTTTTTTTCAAACTTTTATCGATTAGCCACATTTAGAGACACTTTCCACGTCATATTTTCGTAATGCCACAACTATACACCCATATCAGTGAGAAAAAATGTGTAACTAAAAACTAGTAGCTAACTAATAACACTGAAAATATAACTTCTTGCACAAAGACCAAGGTTTGTTTTTAGACTTATTGGGTCTTACTGATCCCAAATAATAAGGAGAATTTTTTTTAAAAAGCACACTGGAAAAAAGCTCCAGTCTTAAGAGGTTAAATGTTGCATTAAATTCTGTTACATAACTCAACTTTAAAGACTGTAAAAGTGTTTAGCAGCAGCTTCAGCAGAGGCTGTTGTTGAAACTTTGGCAGGCAGTGATGAGATCCTTGGTTAGAAGAGGTACAGTGTGTGTGTGTGTGTGTGTGTGTGTGTGTGTGTGTGTGTGTGTGTTCAAGTGGCCAGTGTGTCGACAGGAGGGTGTTTTGGAAAAAGATGAGTTTGGTGACTGTGCTGAGGGGATTGTTGATCCCTGTGCTTCACTGCGGCTCTCCAAATCGAGTCAAGCATCCTAAATTTAGCCCAAACCAAGCCTCTCTCTCTCTCTCTCTCTCTCTCAGCTGCACCCAGAGGTTACACTCCTGTTTCTGCAGAGACGTCTGAAGGAGAGAGACGCTCTGTGCGGATGAAAACCTGCAGCTCCTTTAAGTGCATTTTGCAGGAGCATTTAAAGATGTCAAAGAGGAGGAAAAGGTGTGAAAGAAACTGAAAATATTTGTTTTGCACTTTCACCCACAGCCCAGATCCTCCAGCTGCTCCTGCACTAAGTGTCGAGGCTCAAAACCTGAGAAATGCCATCGTCATCTGTTCCTGCCCTCTTGTCCTCTGTGCACTGCTTCCACACACACACACACATACACACTCACACACACGGGCTCTCCCTCCCAGTTGCTGTTGTTTTATCATTAAATGGCGACATTAGTTCATATCATGTGATTGGAAGAGGATTCATTGCACATTAGAGGCCCTAATCGCCACCTATAGTCTGCCCCCCGGGCCTCGCCCACATGACCCTGCTGAGCACAGCGCTTTCTTTATGCCCCCTGAAAGAGCTGGGGATTGAGCCCAAACAAAAAAAACCCCACGAGGGTGAAAAAATGTTTTTACACCCACCCCGCTCCCTCGCAGGCCTGGCTGTGTGGGCGCACACGGCCGTTTTAGCTTTAGATCAATGGGACAAGTTACTGGAGTCTGGCCAACTCTGACGGATAGCAGAGAAAGAAAAAAGCTTGCCTCTTCAAAAAATTAGGTTTTGTCACCGTGTGTTGTAACTCCACCGCTGCATGTCCCTGACAAAAAAAAATGTGAAAAGGTGAAATGAGGGAAGGTTTTTGCTTTTTTCCCTCACAGCGTCCAAAAAAGATGTGAGTTTTCATGCATGTCTGGAGGGTGGCAGGGCGAGGCAGGGGGGTGGGGTAGAGGAAGGGGTGTGTGCACGGGCTTATGGGAGGAGAGGGGAGGCCGGCACGCGTCAGCTGCTGCAGATGAAACCTCTTGTCAGACTGACAGAAGCTCAACAAAGCTGCAGCTTGTCCTGCAGCTAATGAGGGATGTCAGAGTTTTACAGACTGATGCTGCTGATGATGATGAGGATGATGATGATGATGGGGGCTGATAAAACAGGAGACAACCAGACACATCCTCTGGGGAGGGGTTCACAGCGAGGGCGTGGCGCCACCCATTGGCAGGGATGAGACAGTGGCATTTTTCACACACATAGAGGAGTGTTTTGATGACGGATAAGGCCTTACGTAACCCTAAAAGCTGGAAATACTCACATTTTTTTAAAGATGAAGCAAAGAGGAAGAAAAAATACATGATTTGCTCTGATCTGTTCCTGCATGATCACCTGAGTAAATCTTTGCAGCTGCAGCCTGGTTCATGCAAAACTCACGTGATGCAATCATGCATTTGCACAGACAAAGAAGAAGACGTGGAGCGTCATTATCAGCTGCATATGAACCAACAATAACCGTGAGCATCTACATGACCAGCAAACGTTCCCACACGTCGCCCTCTTCAGCTTATCCGCTCTTACTTCCTGTCGTGACCCTGAGCCTCGTCTCCCAGGCTCCTGCACTGACCTCTGGGTGTCGACAGGCCACGCCCCCTCCTGCCCTGCTCTCACAGATAACCCCCCACCCGCCCTTCCCCACCCGCCCCTGCGCCTCGCTGTCGTAATCGCCCGGCACCTTGTAAAAAAATGGGACATGATAGTGAGGAAGGTCAGAACACGGCAAAGAGGCCTCTGCTCCGTTTAAAGCCGACTTTCACACGCTTCATTGAGCTGAAATAACTTTGATGGTAGAAGAATACAATTCCCTGAGCTTGAAATCAATATTTTTATTATGTCTCCAAGGGAAAAGTTCAATAATAATGACAATGATAACTTTAATTTTGTAGCATCTTTAAAAAAAAAAAGGTTTATGATGTACTTCAACAAGAAAAGTTCCAAAAAGTCCCCTTAAAGTTTGCTGTGGTATTCAAACACACCACAATACCTGTAATTACATTTTTTTTAAACTTCTGGGATCTCTTAAAGTTTTGATTTGACTTTGAGCTGATAATTTAAGCTTTTAAATGAAAGAAAATGAAGAAATTATCATCATAGTTACAAAATAGAAACAAAAATTGAATAAGCCATTAAGAAATGATGCAATAATATGTTAAAATATGAAGAAAAATGAACATTATGAACTAGGGAGGTCTTAGGAATGCACTTAAATACACAAAACTGTGACTCATTACCCCTTTTCAAATCCAAACTCAAAACATCTAATTTTTCTCATTGTTGTGCTCGTGTGCTTGTTGTTTTCATTATTTTCATTTTTTGTGTTTT
The DNA here is from genome assembly GCA_008086565.1 of Thalassoma bifasciatum. NCBI lineage: Eukaryota > Metazoa > Chordata > Actinopteri > Labriformes > Labridae > Thalassoma > Thalassoma bifasciatum. The sequence goes on along the minus strand of RPOG01002233.1, from coordinate 64,252 downwards.
GTATTTATGCTTTTACTCTTGTTGTAAAGTGACCTTAAGAGTCCAGAAAGGCCCTTTTCAATAAAATGTATCATTATATTATTATTATTTACTTATTTTGGAGGGAATAATTGGGGATTTATTGGTTAACTTCAATTTTAGACCCATGGATTCCCCCTTTAACGGTCATGGTCAAACAGTCACACTCGGATGGAAAATATAATAATTTTTCGTTCCATGAGTGAGTAATAACACAAAAACCCTGAGAAATGACTGACTGAGATTGGGATAAAAGGAGAAATATAAGTGATTAAAAACATTGAGAAGTTTTCTGTAAAGGTCGTCCAGGTCACAGTAACTGGAAGCTCGATCCTAGAGAAGCAACTGGACTTGTTTTTAATTCTTGGACACATTTCATCTCTGCTCTTAAAGGCGTCGTCACTTCTGAACAGTGACGGATGGAGCCGGGAAATAGAAAGTGTCAAAGGTCAGTGTGTCACTGGTTGTCACACGAGGACGCCAGTGATGTCTTGACCTCGTTCCTGAGTCGCTAAGTTGTCGTCCGTGGGTTTTTGGGGGTCACTGGTTTCGTTCCAGTAACTGTGACCTGGTTCACTGAGAACTTAAAGACGCTTCAGATCAGCTGGTGGCTTCATTTAGAGACATTTCAGGGTTTAAAAAAGTTTGTTGTAACTGAGAGTGAATGAAATGAAGACTAAAGGTGGAAATGTTCATACTTCAAAAATAAAATAAAAAGCCCCCTAAGATGGTTTTCATCTTAGTGGATAATAGGGCTGAACAATTTCCAAAAATTGTCTAATTGCAATTATTTCACCCTATATTGCATTTGCAATTTATCTTTGATAATGAAGTTCCCCAAACAGAAGCAATAAATAACTATTTTTAAGAAAGAAAGCCATATTCAATAAATTAAATTGAATTGTTTACTTCAAGAGCTGCTTTGATTCATCTGTCAAATTTGATGTCATAGCTTTATTGGAAGAATAAAAGGTAGGATTTTTGTTTGAAGAAATTCACAAAGAAACTCCGTTTGTACGTACAAATTACATTAAAAAATCAGAAAATCAAGAAAAAGTTCAAAATTTTGGTCACTCATTTCAGAAAGTCAAACCCAGATATTAAAGAAACTCATTAAAGAAAGTGATTTATTTAAAATGTTGAAGACTTGCTGATAACGAAAATCTAAAGATTAGTGTCCCAGAAAATGAGAAAATTACACAAGATCAATAAAAAAATGATATATTGGTCAGAAATGTCAAATACCGGTATTTTTTTTGCCACTTTCAGTCCAATTTTTCAAGTTTTCTCTCAATATTCACCCATATTTGCTGCCTTTCGACCATTCTTGCCACCTGAATGTACTTCTTCTTGCTGTTTTTGCCTTTTTCACTGCTAAGATAGTTTCTCCTGCAGAGGTAAATTGCAATAATTTGTGTTTTTAGTTGAGCAGAGTTGAGTTACACTACTGTAGAGCTGAAAACATCCTATTACAGTATTAGAATATTGCAGCAGGTCATAATAAGTTGTGATTACAGGTAATTGCTCAGCCCTAGTGGACATATATACAGTAATTAAATGCTGGTTTGACCCCTGAGCTAAGAATAATTTGGCTCTATCAGCTCAACAGTAGAATAATAAAGCAGCAGCACTCTGTTTAGAAAATGAAACCATTTATTTAACAAGACCGTATCAGCAGATCCGCCCACACAAAGCATCAGTCACAATCACTCACTTTCAGTATATACAGATAGGCACATTCACATTCGGCTTTGAAGCCAGCGACAGCGACTACTGTAGGTCCAAACCTGCGGGTCGAGGTTTGGTCTCCGCCTCTGAGTCCAACAGGAGAAATCAGCCGGGTTCAACAGAGTCCTCTGATCCAGGGTCAGTTTTAAAAACCTCCTCAGTCAAGTTTAAAGGATTGGATTGTGGGCTGGTGACTGATCTGGTGTGAGAAATCCAGACCAGCTCTCGCTCTAAATCCACCACCACCACCGTCTCTGTTCCTGAAATGTTACGCTGCTAATCTAGAGCTTTGAATGCAAAGTGGAGGAAATAAGCGGTAACAGCTCTTTAGCAGCAGAAAACTGATGTGGGTCCTGCAGAGAAGACGTGTTCCTCACACCGACTTCATTTATCTCTGAATCTGAATGGAAACAAGTGTGACGGGGAGAAAAACGCCAACTAATGTGAACGCCTTAACGTGATGACGATCCTGAAGCAAACTCAGCTCAAATTTTAAAAAACTATCGTAGAAAAAGAGGGGAACGGAAACATAAAGTGAAAGGAAACAACAGGAAGTGAAACATGATTTAGTTCATGAAAGGTAAAAAAATAAAATAAAACAAGACCAGCTTTACTTTACAGTGAGAAACAGCTTTAACAGAAATAAAAAATGTGTGAATCAGAAAGTTAATGATGGAAAAAAATAGCAGAAAGGAAATAAAACTCTGTGATAGACTGAATAATCCCTGTCCTTTACGTTTCGCCGGCTCTAAAATGAAACTTTTCGATGGACAAGGTGCAAGAGCGCAGGGTGAATGACGGCTGAGAGGGGAACGGACAAATCAAAATCCCACCAAGACACGGTCAAACTGATAAGAAAAGAAATAAATAATCAGTCTTTAAAAAAAGGCGGGTTCAAGCTAAAGGTTTCAGTGGATGTTTTTCTCCCTCTGAGTCCACGCCATCTCAAACCGCCGCCTTCTTTCAGAGATATTTACACGTCAGAGCACGCACTTAATGCTACATTGCATGGATGAAAGTTCCCCTTTGTGTGGTTAAAAGAAACGCAGCATGTTGGTAGGTTGCCTTTTCTCACCACAGAGAGTCAGATCCTCCTTCACTGTCCCGGGATCAGTCCTGACTCCTGCGTCTGAGCAGAGAGCTCGTCTGTGGTGCAAAGGTTTGGCCTGAGAGCAGTTTGATGGAGGAAGAGCGAAATGAAGCAGCGCAGTGAGAGTGTGTGTGTGTGTGAGAGTGTGTGTGAGTGTGAAGCAGGAGGAGACGAGGCTGCTGGTCGTATGCTGCTTCGATGGAAAGTCAGAAATTTCATCTTGGAGTAACAGACGGGGCAACATGACGTCTTAATGCACGTTTTCACTCTCTGAGATCCTACACATGGGGAGTTGATCTTGCATAACATTCCTTTTTCCATCAGATTCTCTGTAATGATGCGTTACTTCAAACTAAACCATGAGCAAACTAACGGTGCGGTTTGTTGATGTGATAACAGGCTCTAAAAACGAGGAAGCAAAGTGGAAAAACCTGGTCAGAAGAAACCAGAGAGCCCACACAAACAGAAAACCATGTGTCAATTTCATGTTTGACACACTTTACTGAAACTAAACGGAAATCTGACCATCAGTGATTCCTAACTGTGTCTCCATGATGCATTCAGGTGGATAACGGAGCGAAATTTCAAGCTGAAAATTCACCAGAATCAGTTTTAATTACTGAGTAGTAAAAAAAGAGAACGACCACACGTTAGTGACTCCTGTAGTTTAGTTTAACCTGCTCGTGATCAGCGTCTAATGGATGGTTTTAAAGTGGAAGTATGGAGGTAAAGTAGCACTTATGGCAGCGTGTGAATCTGTTCAGTTTAGTGCAGGATAAATCTTTGACCTGATGCTTTCAGTCGCTCCGTTTGACTTTAAAAAAGAATGACAGTGACGGTGTTACAGATGAAATTTTGACCTTCCAGCTGGCTCTTTGTAAACACAGCCTCAGACTTCCTCCTCCTGGTGGCTGAAACTACCAGTGCAGTCTGTTTTCTACCTGATTTATCTGATGAGAATAAACTACACCTCCTTCGCCGCCTCCTTCTCATCCTCCTTTGATTTTCACAAAATTGCTGCAGTCGTCCTCTTCTGGTAAAAAAAAAAAAAAAAACTTTCTCCTGCTTGAGAACAGATCAGCAACAGCTCTGGCTGCTCTTCATCACCTTCTTCTTCATCCTCTTCACTTAAAGGTTCCCTGTGTTGGACGCTCCTCACCAGGAGGAGACGGCAGGGGCTGAAGTGAGGAGGGGGAGGAGGAGGCTTTTCCATCTCTCCTCCTCTTCTGCTTCTGTTCAGGTGTAAAAGCCAAAGCTGCTGCTGCTGCTACTCTCCCCCAACTGCATCCCCCCTGTCCTCCTTCTCTTCCTCCTCCCCCTCCTCCTCCTCCTCCAGGTGTGGTTTGTCTGTGTAGATGTCTCTAACCATGAGGACTCTGGTGAGGAGGCTCTCCAGGATTCGTCGCTCCAGTGGCGTGGAGCTGAACCACAGAGCGTCGTCAGGACTGGAGGACAGATCCGGCTGAACGTAGAAGACGTCCAGACGCTCCTGTAATGACGCCGGGCTGAAGGAATAAGATAGAAAGGAACGAAAGGGAAAATGAAAGGAGAGAGGAAGGAAAAGGATTAAGATTAATCTTTAAGTCTTAGCATAAAATAATCTCAGAGTAAAGACGTTCAGTCCTCATATTTGAATGATCAACACTGTGGTTCAGGATGTGAACAGCAATGAGTTATAATCACAGGACTCAGGAATAAAACTTCTATCAGAGAAAATGAAATCAGAGATGTTTGAGTATCTCAGGGTTAACTCAGGACAATCAACAAAACTTCATGTGAAGGCTGCAAAGAGAAGCTAAATCAGTTTTGATTATTGATAAATTAAAGATTTTAAACCCACCACTTCGACCTGTAGAGTTCATAAAGGTGACACTCGTTCTTTTTGACCGGGCAGCGCGTCGAGGAGCCTCCTGAGTCCTTGTCTGGATCTGAGTCCTGATCCTGATCCTCTGATTTACGCTTCCTCTTCCTTGACTCTGTTTGCACTAAAAACAAGAGAGAAACATTTTCAGAATACTTTATTGATCCCCTGGTCAAAATTGCTTTGAGTTACAGTTACTCCCATTAAAATGTGTTTAAAATGTGTTTTGAAAAAACATAAGATATAAGATTATAAAATATAAAATACAATAAGATACGATAATAAAATACCAAACAAAAATAAAATCAAATCAAATATGTACAATCTACTTGAAATCTACAGTTATATACATGCTGACACAGTCATGGGATATTGCACAAGTACTGACATAATGATAAGTTATTGATATTGCACAGAGTGGTGACATACATTATAGATAACTATTGCACAAGTTTTGTTAAATATGAAACTATAATGAACTATGTGAATAAGAAAGTACCAACTATAATGTTTCATGATTTGCTCGACTCCCCCCCCTCACCGTTATGATCCTGAGAGATGGAAGGCACGCGGATGCAGACGCTGGTCTCCTTGGTGTCGGGGAGGACGGTGTCGGGCCCGTAGACGTTGGCGAAGGAGAGGCGGAGGTGCTGCTCCACGGTGCGCAGGCCGAAGTATTTGGTGTTCAGGTAAACCAGAGAGCGCAGCAGAGCGGCAGGACTCTGCTCCCCGAGCTGACGGCTGCTCCACAGACTCTGCTCCCCCACTCGACCCCACAGCGAGCCTGATGAAAGAAAAAAAACACATCATATCATCAGAAAACTAAAGTCAAAAACTAACCACATTTATGGAGAGTATAGTGACATTCCAGCATTATTTTAGAAGCATTACAGATTTTGGATTTTAAATTTGTCCTTCTGCTTGCAAGTGTCCTCATATTACAAAAAGTGCAATCACAAAGTATCAGGATGTGAACAGCAATAAAGTATAATCATCGGACACGACTCCAACACTGAAAAAGTTTGGTTTGGAGCTTTTAATCTGTATTTTATATTTGTTTATTTCCTAATTTCGCTGTGACGTTCCTTATTTTACTCTAGCCCGTGCCAAGACCTCTGATTTTTATTCGTATTATTTGATTTTTGGGTTACAAATTCTCTTTGCAAAACTGTTACCTAAATGTTTTTTTTCCAGCCTTTTATTTAAAAGTGGTTAATGAAACAAGGCTCAAACTGCTCCAACACTTAAACATGCTACTGTTTTAAGACAATAAAACCCAGTGAAGCATTAAACTACAACTAAGGCTTAAAAATGGTTGTTTACAATGAAAAAAAACATGACAAAATGCACCCAATACAAAAATTAAGTTAAACAAGTCATGTTGAGTCTTTTAACTCTCACAACATTATAACAAATTCTCCTTAAAGCGGCTGAAAGTCTTTTCCCTCACCATCAGGGAGCACGCTGGGCTGCCAGTCCTTCAGGACTTTGTTGAGCTCTTCCCCAAACTGCTGATAACTAGGATCACTGAACAGGTCATCCTTTCGGCCTTTGGCGTGAAGATGCTGGAGAAAAAAGAAGAAAAGAAGAAAAACTCATGTTTACAGAGATCAAAGGATAGGAAAAATGAATCAGTTTATTCTTAAAGTTGTGTCCTCATATTCAAATGATCATCACTGTTTTCAGGATGTGAACAGCAAATGATTATAATCAGTGGACTCAGAAACTTCTTCGGTGGAAAAAAGAAACATGAATATTTTCTCTTCTAAACAAAGTAAAAACTTACTTCACTCCTCTGTAAAAGTCAAAGAAAGTGACTTTTTCAGTCTGCTCTCCAAAATGGAGGGAAAGGACAAAAGGCCCTGAACATTCTCACAGTTTAAGTCAAATAACCTGACGATAATTTACATTAAATTAAATGTTTTTTGATCTGTTTTGTTTCTTTAAAAAAGTTTGAAGTTCCTCTTACATTTTCCTGTTAGAAAAGTCCAAATCCAGAGGGATTTACAGGATCCAGGACCTCTTTCTGTAGCCATGCTGCTGCTTCTCCTGCTGCTGCTGCTCACATGTGAGGGAGCAGGGAGGAAGACTGTGCACTAGTAATGTGTGTCCCACTGGAAACGCCCCCCTGCTTTTAGTTCCTACCTCTGTTACGACTAAAGATGGAAATCCACCACAACAAACAGGAAGTTGGGTTGAAACACTTCAGTTTTCCTGATTAAATTGGGATTTACTTTTATGGAATTGACATATTTAGATATAATAGGTTTTTATCTATTTATTTCAACACAACCTGAAATTTGTTTCTTTTTTAAAAGCCTGCTAAATCTAATACTATGGCAGGGGATAAGGGCCACTTATAGCATCTCGACAACTTAATCATAAATAAAAAAGGATTAAAGTTGTAAATGAGTTTTATTGCAGCTGAAAGTCTACAAAACTATGAATAAATCATAAATTTAAGAAAATAAAGCTGCATCTTTACGGGCTTATGTTTTTCTGTTTGCAGGTTAAATTAACATGTTATAGACATCAGGAAAGCAGCCAGCTGGATACAGTAAAGGTGGATCATAAATCATCTTTTAAAATTTACACAGAATAGTTGAAGACAATAAATGGCAGAAGCGAGCACAAGCTGCCTGGTAGTTCGCTCTTCTTCATTCATACAGATTCTTGCACAGTTGACGCAGAAGTTAGTTTTGCTGACAGCTAAAAGATTGGGTTTTGATTCTCTTATGAAACTTCAGTGTCGCTAAAACAGTGTCTTAAATTTTCATAGTTGTCAAATAAACAAAAAAACAGAGTCTTGTGGTTCTGGTGGAGTCTTGTAGTTGTTGTTGTGTTTGATTCTCTGGTGTGGTACCAACCTGCTGAATCCCCAGACAGAGGTAGAGGATGCTGTCTGGAGAGTAGCGCTCCCCGTTGGGTCGGCAGACTTCCCTAACAAACCGGGACAGAGCCTCATCCAGCTGCTTTGAGTTCAGCGACAGCAGGTTACTTTTCGATCCAGCTGCAGGGAACGAAAAAAGACACAGACCGCTGTCAGTAATATCTCAAACTTTATACATAACAGGTGATACATGAAGTGTAGCTCACCTGGCTTGGAGTGGTCTTTTACTTTGGTGTCAGTTGATTTGTCGGAAGCAGACATGGCCCAGCGTTTCCAGGCGTGGACGCCGTATCGAGCTTTGAGAGGCAGCAATCGTCCTTCTGGGGGTTTTCCTGATGGGCTGGACGAAGAAGACGAGGCCTGATCCGAGCTATCTTCTACCGCTCGTCTCTTGTTCCCCTGAAACACAAACAACAGTTACTGAAGGCGGGAAAAACAACATATCTTATAACACTACAGCAACTCTCTGATTAAGTGTTAAAGTGGAGAGACAGAGGAATAATGAGGTGAATGAACTCCACGATTCATCTGGTCTATTGCACTTACTTGTCTCCTGGGTTGCGGTCGAGGTGTTGACTCCTCCTTCTCCTCTGCAGGAACAGGAGAAAGAGAGAAACCCAGGTCCTCCTCCATCCCCTCTACGACTGGAGCAGGCTCTGAGGCTGAGACAAGAAACAGTCAATGTCACTTATCTGCCATAAAAAATGTGTTTACATATATTCACATCCTGCACCTGCTCCTCATTGATGCCCTGATATCAAGTTTGAAGATTAAGCCTGTTAGACATCAGGCCGGGATAAAATCATAGGAATAAAAGTGAACACACAGTACATCTTATTCCTGGCAGAGTTAATGCTTTAACACTCTCTCTCTCTGAACACAGCGCCAAACCCTCTGCCCTGATAGTAGTGATGACAGCAGGACCAGAAATAACCAGAGGGAAGAATTTTAATCTCAATTACTGGACTGATCCATCGAAAACAAAACCATGTGGTCAGATATTACATAAGAGCAGCTTGAACAGACGCACACACAGACAGAGAGAGTGAGCACAGGTGAAAAAAGGACTGATTTGTTCCTATAGATACTAATAAATAATTGAGAAGTTTGACAAGAGAGGCTGTGAGGGTCAAATATGGAGGGTATTTGTGCTCTTGTGTCAAAGTTTTGACCCTTTAAATGCAGAGTCTTTATATTTGATGCTGCTTTACATTAATGCATCTTCAGTGTTTTTTTTACCTTGAGGGAAATCTGCTTCCAGGTCCAGGTCAGGATCGTACTTGTCGTCATCCTCCTCTTTCTCCTCCGCCTCCTCCTTCTCCTTCTTCTCCTCCTCCTCCTTCTTCTCCTCCTCCTCCTTCTTTTCCTCTTCCTCCGTCACCTCCTCGTCCTCCTTTACTTGTCCCTCCTCCTCATTTCTCTTCTCCATTTTCTCCTGTTTAACCTCCCTCTCTTCGGCAGAGCTGTGGCCCGAGGCCTCGTCCTCTCCTCGCTCTCTCTTCACCTTCACGGGCTTCACATCTGGTGCAAACAAGGTCATCATCCTCATTACTGTCTGTTAGACTGGAGGCGCTTCAGGGGGGAAACATGATGGCAATGTATTTAATCTCTACTGCTCCAGCTCAGATATTCATATTTGTACCTGGTTTCTGCTCGTCTGTGATCACGTCAGTCGTGGAGATCAGGTCGACCTCCACAGAGTCAGAGGGCGACTTGTTTTTCAGGTCATTAATGGTTTGAACGATCTCGTCTGCCCCCTGCAGGGTGGTCGGCAAGAACATAGGCACAGGAACCTTGGCAGACGGGAGCAGAAAACACAGATCAATCATTTTATCCTTTCTTTGCCTGGGGCGACGTCTTTTTTTCTTAGAATCGACTACACACAAGCACTAAGAATTCATATTTCTCATCTGTTGTTCACCAATGTGGTCTTTGAAAACTAGCAAACATTCATCATGCAGATTTTCAAAAGACTCACCGGTACAGGCAGAGAGAGTGGAGTGGGAGTGACCTGGGAATACAAGTTCATGGGCACTGGGATGAAGACAGGCACAGGTATAGGTACAGGAACATACTCCCTCTTTACACCATCGTCTACGTCTGTAAATATAAAACACTGAGTTACTGCACGAAAGGCATGAATGATTTCTTTAGAAAGTGAGTGATTTTTGATTTTCAGTGTGTAAAATAAAAGGAAAACATAAAAGATCTTTGTATTTTGGTAACTCCTACCTGTCTGTAGGAGTTTGCTCTGCATGTGTGGTTTGCAGTAAGTTGCCTTGGTCAAAGTGAGCGGTTTACAGAGCACAGCTTTGTTCTTCACGTCTCTCATCAGACCTCCTCCAGAATAGGCCACCGTACCCTGATTTACCAGCTGCAACAGAACACAAAAAACCCCAAATGTAGATTTTTTTAAACGAAAACAAGGAGTAGCTCAGATAAAAAACAGTTAACTAATTTACTATTTATTCTTACTCACCCCAAGTTTGGACCCTTGCACTTCATACCCTGCAAAGAAAACACAATGCATTTATTTTTCTCCTCACATATCATGCTTTAGTTTGACATTAACACAAAGAAACATTTAAATAGTCTGCACCTATGGTTGTGTTTTCAGGGCCTTTCTGTGTCACCATGATGGGCTCGTTCTGCTGGCTGTAGAACTTGAGTAAACAGTCCTGGTCACAGAACTGCTTCATCTCCGTTCTCCACATCACAGACTCCGTCAGGTTCCCCTGAACCTTACAGCAGTCACATCTCGCCGCCTAGTGGCCACATGGAGTAAGTTTCAGAGCACTTTAAAATCTTGGTCCTCAAAATAAATCAATCTCCCCTTTTTTATTTCTTAACATGAGCAGAAAGTATAAGCAGACCTTGTAATACCAGTCACTGAACTTTTTCGCACAGGTCTCGCTGCAGAAGTCTCGCGTCATGTTGCCGAGCTGCTTGGTTACCCCTCTCTTACAGAGCTGATTACAGTGGTTACAGCTGACACACTTCAGACCCAATCGTCTGATAAAATCCTGCTTAAAAAGCAATTTACAACCTGGTGAGAAAAAACAACAAATGCACAAAGAAAGAGGAGAAAAAGTAAGAATGATAGTAGGTGGCAGAAAATGCTAAAAAGCACTAGAAATGCAAAAAAACATGAACTGGAAATACAATAGTTTCAACAGACTACTTCAAACCTCTGAAGAAAATCACTGAGATTCATCAAGAGTCTCAGAGGAGAGTTGGAGATTAGTACCTTCACTGCAGAACGGTCTCTTGACCCCAGAAAACTTGACCGTCTCATGTAGCGTCTTCTCCTCTTGACAGTATTCGCAGAACGTCACGATGCAGTGCAGCTTCTTGTAGTCTTCACAGCACGCTTTACTGCAGAACTGATAGACCTTATCCTGAAACACACACACAAACGGATGCATTCAATTAACACGAGAGCTTAATTTTAATTATTCATCCGCCAGACAAAGCTTTTCTATCTCTGAACAAATCAAAGGGATAGTACAAATATAAAAACATCGTCTCATAATGGTCTCACCTCCCAGTCCAGGACTTCAGGCTTCAGGCTGAACGTTCCTCTGCAGTAGTTACACTTCAGCTGGACGGTTTCGTTAGTGGTGGTGAGCGGCGTCTGTCCGTTTGTGGTTGTTTGAAAAGTAGCATTCTGGGAAAGAAGACAGTAAATAAAAAAGAAACATTGAAGTGACTTTCAAATGATTCATGACAGCAGGAGTGTCTAACCCTTTCTTTTCTGTTCTATATGCACAATCAAGCTTATAGATGGAGATGAAGATAAATATTTTGTACTTGAGTCATGTTTTGCTGTAAGTAAACAATTATTGGTGATTAGTATAATATCATACAAGTCTGAGTCTAATTACTTTGTAGACGTACTTTATAGCAATGCAGAAGCTAAATGACTTATTATGTAATTATGATGAAAAGGTGAGATGTAGTGAGTTGAACTAAATGTTCCTTTTTTATGATGCATTTCTTGGGAATGCTCATCCTGCTGTAACTGTGATCTGTCGTGAAACCCTACTTCTCACCTGGAACTTGGTGACACACTGCGAGCTGCAGAAGTTGAGGACGTTTCCCTCTGGCAGCGTGGCCTGGTACTGCGGTAACGAATTCCTCTTGCAGAAGTGACACGTGGGCTCTGTGGCTGCACACAGGAAATGAAAAAGATCACACCTGCGAGGTCACATAAGGTCAAGTGTGTGTGTGTAGTATAGAAAAATATTTTTGTGGTACAAATATTTGAAATGATGAGGACAGGCACAGGAAAAGAAAAGATGATATCCTTGATTTCTTTGTGTGCGGTCTGGTTACTCACTGATGAAGGAGCTTGAAGTCAGTTTTCCCTTGTTCATGCAGTTAACGGAGCAGTAAGAACCCATGGTGCCGCCCGACCCGATGCTGTGAAGCACCTCGCCCGTCTTTATCAGCGTTTTACAAGTTGTGCAGCTTGCAAGTTTACTGTGGGCCTGAGAGAGAGCGGGAACATCACAATGATACAGCAAACTCAAAGATCTGCAACACATCGAAACATTCACAAAGATTCATCTTGTTTTTCTGGTTGGGGTCAGGTTTTTTGATGAACGATCATTACTGGACACACAGGAACAGTCTTCCTTCCTTTTTAAATTTTATTACACTGAACTGAAACGCACACAGCTTCCCACTTACCGACATGTTCATTGAGCTGCTGTTACCAAGCAACTAATACAATCCACCTTCTAATATCTGGCAAATAATGAACAGCAACACAATTTTGTAGTAAATCAGTGAGTGAAAAACAAAACGGGAAGAGAAGGATGTGTACTAACACCAGAAACTGTCTCCACATCAAGTAGAAACAAAGTAAGTGTAGCTGGGCTGGTGTCAATGGAATAAATGAGGCTCCGTTCAGGTAAACTTCATACACCTGAGGCCTGTCTGAGCCCACAGTACCTGCTTGAACTCCCTGATGCAGTTGTGGCAGCAGAAGCGTTTTTGTTGGCCGTCGACCAGCAGGAAGTGGTTGGCCGACGCTCGGCTGGGTAGGTAGTCTCCACATTGCTCGCAGCAGTTCATGATCAATCCGTTGGCTCGTCGGTAAACGTTGAAACATGCGTCGCTGCAGATTTTGTGGGTCACGGTTTTAAAGCTGACTTCGTGCCGGATCTGAAAGGAACAAAAAAACAAAAGAAGAATTCTCATAACTTAACTTTATTTACCTCACATCGCACAGCAACTGCTTCATTCTCACCTCAACACACGCTGACATCAAAGTCAGGTAAAGCTAAATTTAACTTTTAATTAATCTGCTCAATATGTAATTTGGCAGGGCTATAACTGTTGCTTTTAAATGCAAATGAGATCGAGACGATGGAATAAATAATGCAGCTGATCATAAGATGTACAGATGGTCAGCTTTTTTCTCCAGGGCTGCAGGTAACAGAACAAAACCAAGGCTTTACACCGAGTAAGAAAGATCAAAACAGCAAAGAAGTCGTGCCTTCGTAGAAAAAAAAGAAGGAAGAAACAAGAGAGCTTTGTAGTCACACGAGGAAGAGGAGAGATAAATATTGAATGGGAGTGACCTGAGCGGAAGGTCATAAAACAAGAGGCCAGATAGAGGCAAACAAATGCTGATAAAGAGGAAAATTAAAGACATTAACAAGTAAAAGAGAAGATGGGAATATGCACATTATTGCAACAAGATTCACCAAAGAGAAATGTCAATAATGAAGAGGACTTGAAACTGTAGTCGTCTGAGAGTTATTCTATTACATTAAAAGGAGTCGATCATCAAATTATAAGGAATTTATGAGCAGTTGTGATAAAAATTATGAGACGGACCAACCTCTGTGAGCTTGCCGCAGACGGTACATTTGGTTTTTATGGCTGATTTTGGCGGGTTTTGCTTGTTTTCATACGCTCCTAAACATCCCGTGCTGCAGAACTCCTGAAAAGACTCACTGGAGTCGACCTGGGCCACGATGGTCCCCTTCATGTTTGTGATATCCCTGAAAGACAAGAGGACAAACTCATTAACATCTCCAGAAAAAAAAATCCCATTTTTTACAATAAGAATAACCATTACTCTTTTCTCTGCTGGGTTAAGGACTTGCAGGAATAAGTGATAGTTGTGTGATATCAGAAAAACTCACATTGTGTCATCTTTATGACTGCCATTTATAATGCAATACCAAAAAAAGGAAACAGAAATTATCACCAAATACCCTCAGATTTACTAATGAACAGATACACCATCAAATAAACAGTTTATCCCATATCTCTGTATCTCCTGGGTTAAAACTTGCTGTAAAAGCATTCTTACATACATTACTTAAACATGAAATATTGATATAAAATCCTAAATCCTCTCCTCTGGGTTCTTTCAGGAAGCATCTCTTACTTTTTGCACATGGTGCAGCTCTTCTTGGGGGCGGGTTTGTGTGAGAAGGCAGACAGACAGGTGGTGGAGCAGAACAGGTGTGTGGAGCCTTTGCGCTGGTAGGCTGTTTGTCCTTTCTTCAGAGGCTTTTTACAGTTAGCACAGGTCACCTGGGATAAATAAACACAGACATGAATCAACCGCCAGGAAGTCTTAGAACAGAAACAACAACAACTCACGGCTCTTGGTGAAACAGTTGAATTTTTGCCTCCAGTTTTAGTTAAAAAGAAACTGTAGACATTTTATTGGCTCTGAAAACTAAAGCCAATGTGACAGAATTTAAGTTGATATCCTAATAGATTACAAAGATCTCATGGAAAGATTGGGAAAGCATTAAAATCTACAACGTTGAGATTCTGAAAAAAGGCATCTTCTGGCAGCAAAAGTAACAAAGTGTTGAAACGCTGAGTTTTTTCTCTAAACACAGAACAACAGCACAAAAACCAGGAAGCGTTTGATTTTCTACACGAGGAAATACAAAGGATTAGAGGCTGTTCACCTTGACGGTTCTGGGCTGAGGCTGGGAGCCTGAGGAGGAAGTAGACGAGGAAGACTGGCCTGGAGGTTTGGGCAGGGAGGTGGCTGGTGACGGGGAGTCCACCCCCGTCTGTTTCTGGTTTCGGGGAACTGACGCAGACTGAGAGATCCAAGAGTCTGGGAGACAGAAAAAAGAAGATGTTAACACATGTGTTGAAAATACAGCTGCAGGATTATGAGTGGACGAGAATATCTGTTCTCCTTGATCAGCCTTTATCGGAAAGCTTTAACATATCAAACCTGAACTTCCCTTGCCACCAAAACATTCCTGTTTTTTTTATTTTTAAAGACTGGTGAAACAGTCACTCTCACAGGTCATCGTAGCTTTGACAATGCAAAAGAAAACTGTTTCCAGTTAGTCCAAATCATGCAACACATGGTCTTGCGCGGACTTTATTAGCCAATCATGTGCTTTGGTGTATGACTTAGCATTGTTTGGAGTCAAAGTTAAACCAGTTTCTTCTGTTTTTGGTGAATTCAGCACGTCAGCTGATTCCTTAAAGCTCAGTTGGGGAACTATCAGTTTATATTGAGCATGTTGCCCCCTGCGGACACAGCTTTATATTGTTTGTGTAGTATGTAGCAGTGTTTCATGTCAGTAAAAATATTGTATTTCTTTTGTTTTACAGCGAAAAGACTCCCTCATATGGTCGCATTACACATGAAAAATGGCTCTATGTGCAGTTTCATACTTTAAAACCAACTGTATAGAAATCAACACTCTTCTTTTAGTGATTTTTTTGCACTTTTAGGGACACAAAGAATGAGTTGAAGGCTAAAGTTTGAGCTACAAAGACAATCAAGTGCATGATAGTGAGAGCTGCAACATTCAGGCTCCTTAACAAAACGCACCGTTAGAAAAATAAACATCAATACGTGGCTTGCTTCCTCTCTCAAGCTGTTTTGGAAATGTGATGGAGGCTTAATAAAAATAGCCTCTAATCTTGGTATCGATATATTTTTCCCTGCTTCATAATAAATTCATCACCTGCTCTGTTGTGCGTCCCCGTGTCTCCGTTCTGTACCAGCTGGCCCATGGGACCTGAGCCCCGCCCGGGGTTGAAGGAAGCTGTCACTCTAGCAGGCGGGGTGTCAGGATTCAGGCTGAACGCACTGCTGATCTGGAGACCGTTTTCCTCTGCCTGGCTTTCACCTGCCTGCACAAACCACAGAGTTCACTTAGTTTTCTGTCAGTCTCAACAACACGTAAGACAACGAAATAGTTTCATTGGCTGCAAAGAATTCGACCCATTCACTGTAAATCAAACAAAGATGTGTCAGTAATAGCCTGTGTGTGTGTGAAAATGAGAGTACGAAACATAAAAGACATTCAGGTGATACTCACGAGTGTGATGGCCGCCTCGCCGCCCTGCAATGACGTCACTGAAGTGATCATCAGGTTCATGTCTGCGTTGTCGTCCTCTGAATGTGGTGGAGTGTTCACTGAAATGATGGTGGAGCTTTCTTTCTGGCTACTGGAGCCCAGTGTGGTGACGCTGGCGATCCTGATCTCTGAATCCGGCTCGGTGCTGCTGAGCTCACCTGGCGAGTGTGCTTCGGAGGAGCCTCCAGGGTGCGCTGGTGAGGAGGACGCGTCCTTCTGCTCAGACTCGTCCTCGTCGTCGATGACAATGGGCTCTAATGCTGCGGTTGGAGGTTTGGGAGCTGCTGATGTGGCTGTGCTGGAAGACGCGGGAGAACAGGGGGTCTTGGAAGGCGTGGACATGTCGGGCTCTGGGCTGCGTGTGCTTGGCGTGCTGTTGGGTGGGTTTGAGGCTGAAGGCTGGGGGGCTTCCTCCCCTACGAGAACCACGTCGTCGTCATTGTCCTCTGCGCCACCCTCATTTGTTGCACTGTCTTCAGTTACCATGGAAGCAGCCTCCCCTGCCTCATCTGAGGGGGGCGTGACTTCTTCCTCGGGGGAGGGAGTGGCATCCATGGGTTCCACCCGTTCCCCTGCCTCTTCTGCTACGGCAGGGTTTGGTTCTGACTCCCCATCCATTGCTAAGGCAACCACCTGGGGACAAAAAGAGAGGAAGAAGTCAGGTGAGAAACAGCTGCAGTGATTGGTTTCATGACAGGATTCAGGTAGCGCAGGTGTCCCTGAGCCCCCCCCCAAACTCAACCCCTCCTGTGCCAGGTGATGACTCATTCCCATTGTTAACCACCACCTGTCGTGTGTAAACGTAATTGACGCCTGAAGAGGTTTGAGGTTGTATTTTCCAGGGTTTTTGTCTTTTGAAGCTGAAGCATGGACACATCCTCTAAATCCTCTCTCCTAAACATGAGCTCTTTGTGTTTGAGCTCAGCGCAGGTTCAAACTGACGCTCTGCTTCATCTCTGAAGTGATGAACACCAGGGCTGCACTATATTGGGGAAAATGATATTGGGATATTTTTAAAGTTTCCTGCTTCACTCTTTTCAGCTGAATTCTCCCTGAAATGATGATAACAGACCCCCCCTAATCGCTTCTGTCTCTCTCTGCTTCCATAAACACTATTTCTGTTTGCAAAGAGTCTTAATCATGTTGATAGGTTCATTATTTAAGTTCCCCTTAAAGAGACAGTGGCTCACAGAGTTTGTCCTCCTCCTGCATTTTGCCTTTTTTGCAGACTTGAATAATCTTTTTTCAGAGACGTAAATCAATGAAAGTAATGCACAGAGACATTTTCACCTTGGAAAGAAAAAAAGGGCGATTTCTACAGGAAGCAAAGCAAACTTTAAGCAACGGTTTACTGCGACATTAAACTGCATCTGTTTAAAGTTTAATGGCAGCGGCGTGGGAAAGAAGCATGTGAAATAAACAATAAAACGGGCGATCAGAAGATCCAAACTTAGAGCTGAAAAATAAACAGTGAGTCTGTTCTGACTGAAGACAAAGCTGGATAAAGCACAAATCTGGAAGCAGCTGCTTTTAACCCTGAAAGTGTTAAATAAAGCACTTTACGTTAGGGCTGAACGATTGTAGAAAAAAATCTAATTGCGATTTTTCTGGCGGATATTGCAATTTCGATTCATGACTGCTTCAAATCAAGCTCAGTAACGTAAAAACTTGACAGAAAATTACATCGAACCATTGAGACATCAAAAGTTTTTACTTTAAATATTGACTAAAAGGGCAATATTTTAAGATTAAAAAGTGTAAATTTTGAGAAGAGAAAATTCTGAGAAAAAAGTCCAAATTTTGAGATAAGAGTCCAAATTTTGAGAAATCAATTTAACATTATGTGAAAAAAATCTAAACTTTCACATTTAAGGTCAAAATTATGAGATAAAGACAAAAGTCTGAGATGAAAAGTCAAAATTTTCAGATAAAATGTTAACATTTTGAAATTAAGGCAAGATTTGAAATAAAAAGTAGAAATTTTGCTATAAAAAGTCAAAATTCTAAGTCAAAATTATGAGAAGTAAAGACAACATTATTAAATCAAAGGCAAAATTTCGAGAAAAAAAAACAGATTTTGAGATAAATAGTTGAATTTCTGACCTTAAAATACAATAAACTGGACTTTTTAAATTGTAGTTTTAGTAATAACGACTGAAAAACAAAAAGAGCTATCTTTGACTCTTAACTTTTTTTTTAATTACGCAGCGCAAATATCCTTAATTGTGTTAAGTGAAAAAAGATAAAACAAAACAATTAAAAAAGACTAAGTTCAAAAAGCTATAATGATAAAAAAAAAATGACAATCCCAAGGAAAAAAAGGATCTTTCCCGACAGTTTTACACTCAAAGGATGTTTGTGTAAAACAAGTGACAACAGATCCTGGGTCAGTCAGGAGCAAAAAAATTGCAGCTTTGGTGATCACATGATCATGATGTCTGAAATTGCGATTTTGATCAGAAAACTATAAATTGTTCAGCCCTACTTTACGTGATATTAACTATAAAGAAACTGTCAGATTGTCTAAATCTCTGCTCTGCTCCACTCTCTCTCTCAGTTGCTGCACGTCACTCTGCCCGACCCTGATAACAGCAGGTGAGATGACAGAGCACTGAGAAGGTGAAATAACTGCGAGAGTTGTCGCTGTAATGAGGTTAAATATGTAAATGGATGCTCATTCAGATCTATAAGCTATGTGATAGCATAGCCAGGATACACAAACTTAATTGAAAGGCTCAAATATATCGCGCTTCATTATATACCTTGATGATACCTTGTGCAACCCTAATTTTTATCTCAGTAGAACAGAAAATGTTAAATTACTCCAACCAATGACTGTATATAGAATGGACAGCGTGCTTCCGCCTGTCACCGTTCTATGATTTTGAAGCCAAAAAACCCCGTTTCTCTAGCCGCCATTGTGCAGCCAGAGTCTGCGCAGTAGAGAATTTCCGGTGGAGCCAAGTAAAAAAGAGAAATAAAAATATTTATTTCTTCTTCTTCAGAAGGTTTAGTCTCCTTTTGGCTCTTTCCCGAAGTTTCTTATATCCCCGGTAAAAACTACTCACGAACGGCAGCTGTCAACTATCATAAAATGAAACTTATATCGCGGTTTTTAACGTCCAATAACTAATGAGAAACTAACTTCTCAGAAAAAAAANTTTTGAAGCCAAAAAACCCCGTTTCTCTAGCCGCCATTGTGCAGCCAGAGTCTGCGCAGTAGAGAATTTCCGGTGGAGCCAAGTAAAAAAGAGAAATAAAAATATTTATTTCTTCTTCTTCAGAAGGTTTAGTCTCCTTTTGGCTCTTTCCCGAAGTTTCTTATATCCCCGGTAAAAACTACTCACGAACGGCAGCTGTCAACTATCATAAAATGAAACTTATATCGCGGTTTTTAACGTCCAATAACTAATGAGAAACTAACTTCTCGGAAAAAAAAACACCTCAACACCATGCAGCCAGATGACATCGTCATACTACCTTAGAGTAAAGATGAGAGAAACGTTTCTACGAGGTATTGTAATTTTTTAAAGTTTTCCCGGCTCATATCTGGAATACATGGGGAGGCGGGGCTTATGACCTATACTGCAGCCAGACACCAGGAGGCGGGGCTTATGACCTATACTGCAGCCAGACACCAGGAGGCGGGGCTTATGACCTATACTGCAGCCAGACACCAGGGGGCGGAGCTTCTGACCTATAATGCAGCCAGACACCAGGGGGTGGGGCTCATGACCTATACTGCAGCCAGACAGCAGGAGGCGGGGCTTATGACCTATACTGCAGCCAGACACCAGGGGGCGGGGCATCAGCTGGAGGCTTCAGTTTGAGCTGAACGTCGTTATGTCCACTCATTATACAGTCTATGTTCCCAACATGTGGTGGTATCGGGGCTTCGAATGTTGGAGCATCCCAATCACTTGCATGTTGTTCATTGCAACTTTTAAAGAGTTTGTTTGAAAATCAGCTCAGAATCCTGTTCATGCGCCGTCATCATAAATGATGATTCTAACGTTTCTCCTGATTACATTTCCTGCAGAAATTATGGGCCTGATTTGGCAGCTGAGGCTTAATGGAAGCTACAGTAGAGACGATGAGTCCTCGGCGTATGAACGTAGAATATCAAGAGAAGCGATGAGCCTGCACAGCAACAACGGAAGCAACTTTTCTCCTCCTCCCCCCTTTTTCTACTCCCTGTCATCTCCTCTCATCCTCCTCTTCATCATTATCTCTGCACCTCCTCCTCCTCACCCTGAAACCACCCGGCATCACACTCCCCCTCTCACCTGCCGCTTTCCACCGCTCCTGTCCCCGCTCCCTACCTCTGCGTGCCACTCTGCACAGCTTCTCTCTTGTTGCCCCCAGCAACTGGTGAAGCTACACCTTGGTTGTCATGGTGACGGCAAGGCCCACCAACACCACCACCACAGGGACTTGTTGTCTGTGCTCTACATCTGGGTGCTGATGAGTTTGCCAACAGAATATTAGCACGGCGTAAAGATTCACACACAGAGTCCTTCATAAAACCATAGAAGAAGAAGAAAACACAACATCATGACTTGAAAACACACTCGGCACCAAAAAACATCCAAACCACTTTTGAGGATCTCTGCACGAACAAGAGTTGATCTGTTTCTGTCAAATTCTCCTTTTCATGTTACGCAGCAGCGAGGGAGGCCGTGAGCCACATATCACATCACTGCTGTCAGCTGCAGCACACACACACACAACCACACACACACATACACACACACTCTACCACACACACACAGTAGCTCACAGACGTTCTCCTGTGCAGCAGTCGACCTTTGTAGCTTCACGTTCTAACAGCCACCACGAACAGGAAGAGCCTGGAAGCACCTGAATGCATCCTTAAGAGCTCCAGCAGAGCGTCGTCCACACCGCGGAGTCAGCCAGGTCATATCCTTGACATCACGGCGGCCATTTTGGCCTCAGATATGGGAATTAGATCAACAGCTGCACAACAAACCACATTTTCATTATTATAGCTGTGCTCAAGCTCACAATAAACACCACATGACTCAGAATTCATCACTATAATGATATCAAAATCAGAGCTCTGTGTTTCACAATCATCCAGGATTATCTGCAGCATAAAGATGATGTAAACACTTGGATTAGTAATCTATAGTTGTTAAAAAAAATGAAATCTTATGAGCATCCCTGCAAATCGTACTTCCTTTAAATGTTTTATTCCCAGCATCAAAAATCGAGTGAAGATATTAGCTCATCTTTTCTTTCTTGGTTTTCTGTTAACTATAAAAGGGTTAGATTCTGCACAGAGAGACCATCCTTCACCATGACTTCCTTCGCCTGACTCCGATCAGTTCCTGAGCTGCTGTGGCGTCCAGCAGGTGACCCTGACCTTTCTGACACGGCTCAGTGAAACATCACATGTTCACTATCTGGGACACAGCTCTGAGACTGGAGATGATTCTTCACAACATGTAACTACAGATGAAGAGTCTCAGCTGTTTGCAGCTGCACATAAAACAGATCTGTCCTCCCCTGTTTGAGAGACCAAACTGTCATTTCATTCAAACAACTTTGGCACAGATTTGTAGTTATCGCCGTAAAAGTAGAGTTGATTGTTTATTAGCTGTTCACCTTTTGAGTAGCAATTTTACCAATAACAAATATCTAGAGCAGTGGTTCCCAACCAATTCCAACTCAGGGCTCACTTTAAAGTCGCAAAATTACCAACCCCATAAATAAGGAGACCATTTAAAGCAATCTCAGAGCACTTTTGTTTACGAAGATATATTCATATAATACATATCACTGCAGCATACGGATGCCAGAAACATTTCTATAACGTGTATTGATTTTTTAAAGTTTCACCATCTCCTATCTGGAATAAAAGGGGAACTGAGTTTTTGACCTACACTACAGCCAGTCACCAGGGGGAGCAGTTCTCACTTTGAGCCAAGCACCATGGCGTCCATGGTTGCAACACCTTCAGTGTCACACACAACAAAATTTCAATGTCCTATTAAATTTAACTGAGTTCTAACATTTAACACATCCCTTCCCACAATAATTATATTATTCTGTATATGATTTGGTCACCCACTTGCAATACCTTCACAGACCACAGGTTGGGAATCCCTGATCTAGAAGTTAAAGTAGATTGAAATAAAAAAGAAAGACCTTTGAAAAATGTCAAAATTGATTTAAATTAAACAGGAATTTACCTTCAGTTTGATGAAACATCTGGGGAAAAGTTTCATTAGTTTCAGCATCTCTCTTCACAGTGCATAAAAGGTCTTGTAAGTTTATTTTTTTAAGCTGGTTATGAAAAAGACTAAAGGTCATCCTGAAATAAAAACATGCAGCTCCTCCAAAAACACGGACGAAATCATAACTCCAACTTGGTATTGGCTGATACTGGCTTAAAAAATGAACTATTGGTCATCGGCCAACACACTGATATCCTTCAATATAACAGAACGGGCTGCCATGTCTCTGGCGTGAAGAAGACTTGCACATTGCAAAATGTTCCCTGTGAACAGAGGTTGTTTCACCCTGTCAATGTAAAATTGGTGAAAGTTGCCCAGGTTGTGGGTATTATTATGATTAACTCAGGTATTGTGATTGGCTTCATAAGTTGTAAAATATTGGATATCCCCCAAATATCCAATATCCTACATCCCTTCTTCCTGAGGTGCTGTTTAAATATAACAATCAAATATGGATTACCTTAGCTGATCCCTTGGCCAGTATCCAAACTTTACCTGACATAAAATAGCAAGCAGGTTGAACAGCTTTCATAATTTGGAGCAAAACAAGTAGAGTACATACTACAGCTATTACTGTGTGAACACTGGCCCTATCAAATTCATGTAAATAAAAAATAGTTACAGGTTTTGCAATCATAAGCGTTTATATTTGGATAAAAACAACACATATATAATTCAATAAAATGACACTGAGCCTGAGCTGCACAAGCATGTATGATGACTGCTTCTCTCTAAAAACTGAAGCTGAGGGGGGAGAGTTACTCACACTGACCATGTGACAGGAAGTAGAAGTCAAAACAGCATGACATTCAAGATCAATAAGTTGTTCTCCACTGTTTAACACTACACAATCCTCCAAAGCCTGTGAGTGTTGCTCCAGCTGCTGTTTTTGAGGATATGACCCATGTCTCAGTCTCTGAATGAAAGCAGGGTTACAACACTCCTGTCTGCAGGGTTAACTGGTGTCAAATTATTAAACAGAGGACCCAGGATCCCTCTCCATGGATGAATGCAACATCCAAGCAGAGCCAAAGAGAGAGTACATGACTGCTCCTGTATCCTCACATCCACCACCAACAGAGGGAACTCAGTGGAGCTCTGAGAGGAAAAAATAGCCTGGTCCAGACTGACTTCAGACTGCAATGCAGAGCTGTGAGGCTGCCTGCATTCACGTGGATGAGAGAGAGGACGAGGCTCCAGCTTTAATGAGCTCTGACATGCAACCTAGCTTCCAACGTGAACACCAGGTGGACAGAGAGGTGGGCTGAAGGGGGGGTGAGGTGAGACTGCCTCCTTGTCATAAAACACTTCAAATCAATGGCTGCGCCACATCATCACCTTTCAGAGGTGTTCATTTACCTGCCAGGTTGACATCATTTCTCCATGCAGACGTTTGCGCCACTTACGCAGACAACAACAACAGACTAATAACAAATTCAAATCAAACGCCTGAGATTATTATATAACGCTTATGTCACTGAGAAGTGATGCGTAATGCGCAGCCACCACAGCTTCCCCCAAAGCCAGCTGATGGGCCAAAATGCAGCCTATTCCGGTTACCTGGCAGCTAAATGCAAAACCCAAACCCGGACTATTTTGAGCCCCACGCAGCTGGTGAGATCTCCTCTGAAATGGGAGGAAATCTGAACACAAGGGCAGCCCGGACCAAGCTCCAGGGGATGGGTTCAGTCCCCTCCGGCTGTGCCCTTGATTACCAACACTGGGTATGAGGGATCAGAGCCACAGCGAGCACCAAACCCGGGCAAGGCAATCGGTTACACAGGGGTTATAACTCGATTTGATCCTGAATATCTAAGGTATCAAGGATTTAGAGATAAGAACTAAAAGTTTAATCAAGACAGCACTACCTGAGCTGCGCAGCTCTTCCATAAATAGCGCAGGTAAATGAGGGGGTAGGTTGGCTCCCAAGTTGGGAATCCAGGAGAAACGTGGTTCAGGGTGTTCCGTTCCGCTCCGTTCCCACCCTCTGCCCTTCCTGGCGCAAACAGCCATTGGATTAGCGGCGGATCGAGGGGAGGAGAGCAGACACAGACTGCGCCATTGTTAAACACAGCACCATACATGATCACAACTTACCCACATTTAATCATCTAAGGTGGGAAACGTTGCACACACACACATCCTAACGGTTGGTAACGGCTGGTAACGGTTGGTAACGGCTGGTAACGGTTGGTAACGGTTGTTTTCACCTTTATTTTTCTGCCTCCTTCGCTTCATGTAGAGTCTTTCTCAAGTCCTTACATGTGCGAGTGCCACAAAAACACACCCAGAATCCGAGTTAAAATCCTGATTTTTATGATACCTGTGACGCTGGGGTTTTAATTGGAAAGTTACCCTACACAGAGTCCACCCCTGGCGCAATCAGTGGCAAATATACCCAACAGCCGCTAGGGGCGCCCTTCCTGAACGTATCACATGAACTACCTTCATTTGTGTCATGCTGTGGTAAACAACCAAGCAGAAAGAAATGACCACATCGTGTTTACAAGAGTCTCCAAGCAGTTGCTGCTCCCATAAGCCGGGTTTCAACCCAATATTTCACAAGCAGATACATTTACCCCCCCCCCCCTCTCCTCCCTCCCTCCCTCCCTCCTCCCCCAGCGGAAAACAGCACGTCCGCCATTAGGGAGCAAACTGAACAATACTGAAGACTAGAGGCGGCAGCTACAGCACACACACAACCAGGGGAACAAATCT
Organism: Thalassoma bifasciatum; assembly: GCA_008086565.1. Taxonomy (NCBI): domain Eukaryota; kingdom Metazoa; phylum Chordata; class Actinopteri; order Labriformes; family Labridae; genus Thalassoma; species Thalassoma bifasciatum. The sequence goes on along the minus strand of RPOG01002233.1, from coordinate 39,321 downwards.
CTACAAAATAACTCTTTATTGCTGCTTTAACGTGTCTCCTCGCCCCTGAGTGGACCCTCACAGAGTCCGTGGACCCCCGGTCAACGGCCCGCACAAGTTCCCGAAACTTTGACTAATTAGGCGTAAAACTGAGACATACAACGGGGCTGTGAATTTCTCTTACCGGAGTAGAGCTGGAAACGGTGTAGCGCCACTTTTGTGCCTTGACATTAATCCCAGGGAGCGCGTGCGCACAACATAGAACTTTCCACTTTCCGTCCAAAGATCGTTTATTGTAGAGATGAGTCACTCCGCGTGGGTCACGTCTCACGTGATGAAACAAAGCGTCGGAAATATTGCTTTATAAATGAAATCAAGATGTGAGTTTTAAAATTTTGCACTTAAAAGTAGAATTTTTTTATGTAAAAAGTCAAAGTTATGAGAAATAAAGACAACATTATTAACCCTTTGATGTTTGAATTGTGAAAGTCAGTGTCAGGATTTTTTCCCTTGAGTGTTTTTATTTGTATTAAGACATGAACAAAAGTTTTCTAATTTTGTTTTTCAAATACTTTTAACTAAGCACTCAACACAAAGAAGTGTGAGCTTAATGTAAATATGACTTTTTTTCCCTTTGTTTTTTTTTTCTTCTGTAATTTCATGAATAATCTTTTTTTTAATGTTTTGCAAACTTTTAAACTCTCCTTAATACATTTTAACACTGATTAATTTAGAGTTTATAAGCTTTTTCGACCTCAAGTGTTTGTCTATAAGAATTTAGGAGTAAATAACTTTGTAATAGGTGTCCACTGTAGTGACCACTACACCACAGGGGTAATTTCAAATATTGCCTTTACTTCAAAATGTTGACATTTTATCTTAGACTTTTGACTTTTTTTCTTTATCTCAAAATTTTGACCTTAAAGGTGAAAGTTTAGACTTTTTTTTCTCCAAAATTTTAAATTGATTTCTTAAAATTTGGACTCTCATCCCAAAATTTTGACTTTTTTCTCAGAATTTTTTCTCGACTTCTCAAAATTTTGACTTTTTATCTTAAAATATTGACCTTTTATCTGAGAGTCAGAAACAAGTCTTACCTTTAGTTTTCATCCTTACATTAGAGGGAAAGCTTTTGATGGTTTGACGTAATTTTATGTCAAGTTTGTAAATGTTTCTGTACATTGTGAAAACTTCACTGAAGCTTGATTTGAAGAAAATCATGAGTTGAATTGAAATGGCAATATCTGACAGAAAAGTTGCAATTAGATCTTTTCCTAAAATCGTTCAGCACGTAGTTTTAATTGTCGTGATGGCAACACTTACTTTAACCTGCATGAAATAAAAGGTCCAAAAACGGTGGAATGTTCCTTTAAGGAGGAGGCAATGCTTGTTCTCACTTCACGGCACTGAAAAATGAAGCGGAGTGAAACATCTTTATTCCATCATCATCTCTGACGGCATCCATTCCTATTTCTCCAGTTTTTTTTTTCTTTGCGCATGCGCAGGAAGAGCAATCAGTGGTTGCATGGTTGGCAATTAAACTGCTTCATTAAACTGGGTTAACCTCACCAATACATTCAACATCTCATCTTTCCAGCAACTCACCCTCAAGAGCTCGAACACGATAAACTTTAATATTCAGTGACTTTTGATGGAAACAAGTCCAACAAGCTGCATTGAGGCACAAAACTCGGGTCCAATCAGGGGCAAGGATCCGGGTTGAGAGAGTTCATCCTCTCAGCTCAGCAAGATGTGAACACAGCACCGAGTTTTTTTTATGTAATTTATTCCAGACTAACAGGAGAGAGATTAAACAGACTCAGAGAGAAATTATAATCCAATAATATGAAAGAGGTTGATTAAAACTGATTTCAGAGGAATGAAGCGGTGATCACGTTTCAAATATGGCGAATCAGGTGCGTTCAGGGACCAACACTAATGGATAAACGTGTGCAGATGTGATTCACGGAAAAGGGGGGGTGGGGGGGTTGAGATGCAGGAGCTTGATTTTCATTTCTACAGCCCTAAACACGTCTCTCAAATCCCCTTAACGAGCCTTTAAAAGCTACAGTAAAGGAAGCAGGGTTTCCCTTTTCATTAAATCCGATTCAGTAAACAGCTGGGTTGCCAGGTTTGCTACCGATCACGGTTGGTGATCAGAATTTCGGTAACATTCATGTTCATACTGGCCTAAATCTCACTTACATATGCACAGATGGGAAATTCAATCACAACTTTACACCTATTTGAAACTATTTAATCCATAATCACTGGGTTTATTTTGTGCAAACAGCCTTTGTCAAATTGTAGTGATGCGTTCAAAGACCTACGACAATTTCAGTGTCATACCAAAATTTCAACTTTTTTTTTTTTTTTTTTTTTTAAATCTTGATACATTATAAGCCTTTTTCAACTGGTGGCAGCCTTTTAAATAGACCCAAAGAAAAATATACGGAAGCCCAAAGCAGACATGCTGCTACTTATCTTATTGCAATGATTTTATTTTTGCTGATTGTTTTCAACATTTTAGATAAAAATCAGATACGCATAAGTCATACAAGTATAAAACCAGAACTCAATGTCATGGGCAATTAAATTATTTTGTAGAAAAAATATAATGAATAAATTAATAGTGTTGTCATCCAAAGATGCTGAAACTGTATGGAGAAGTTGAGCATTGCTGCTTTGTAAATTAATTCTATTTATTTACATTATTTAAAGCCCATCATTTCCTATTTATACTGTTCACACACCTGGTTTATCAGATTAACCCACCTTATTTTTCTGTGATAAAGAAAAACAGGTGGAGATATAAGTGTGGGAATGTGTATTTTTATGTTTTATTAACAACAAAGAACTTTATTCCAACTCATTCTATCGGTGACAGACTACACATTTAGCTCAAAGATTTGAATGTGGAATCTCATGATACTGCAGAAATATTTCATCAGGATTGTTTGATGCTTTAGTGACATTTTGCCACCTGAGCTTCATTGTAAAATCACACCAAGTCAAACACAGATTCGCTCCTGATGTCTTCTTGCTCATGAAAGGGCAGGATTCTGCGTTTACAAGCAGAATGGCCCACAAAGGTGACACACTTTAGCCCTTATAGGTAAAGCAGACAGTTTTTTATTGTACACACATAATAACTTAAACTCCTACAGTCGCATAAAAAACCCTAAATGTGACTAGTCATCAGAAGACATTCAATAACTGTACATTTGTGTATATATCCATATATAGTATGTGAATATTTACAGACCAGAAAATATAAACAAATAACTCTGTGTATGAAAGGCAAAAGGAGCTTTTTCCTTCATTCCTCAAAAGACTCTTTGCATTCACTTCTTCCTTGTATGTTAACCTGAAGTGACCCTGTGTACACTTGGTTTTAGATTCTGTATCAGGGAATTCATTCACAAGATGGCGCTGAATTTCAAAGCAAGCAGCCTCCAGAGTGATCTGATCACTAAGTCTGGGCTGGGACTGTTTGCTTTTCTTAAAAAGTGTCTGATGGTCATGAAAAGGAAAAGATCCTCAAGGTGGCACTACATGTTAACACACCACAATAAGTCTGCTATAAAATACAGTGTAACCAAAATCTGTATGTGGAAAGCGTTAAGTTGGTCCAAGAAAATGTTAAAAAATGGAGAACAAAGTGATGAAAAATTCTCTGATGTGTCATCTTAAATGCACCCAAAACATCTAGGAATCTCTACACACAGGCAATGTGTACAAACACACGTGTCTATCACATCCAGGAGTTAGGAGAAAAGGCACGACTCTGAGGGAGAGGAGAAAGTCTCTGAAAGCTGAGACGTGATGGCATCGCCGAAAATGGACGGTCCGCTGGAGGGAAACTGGAGGTTTAATGTAGCGCTGCTGCATATGTGGGTCACAGCGCTGCTGCAGTCTGGACAGGAGTCACACGTCATCCATGAGCTTCCACTCGTCTCAGTTTCTCTCTGACGTCAGACTTTGAAGTTTCTCTTCACTGTGGTGAGAGTCCGGCAGACTCCACTCACAGAAGACAACGGGCTTGGCAGAGTGTGTGTGTGTGTGTGTGTGTTTGACGGTGTTTTGTCGTCTTGGACCAGCTTTGTGTGACATTATCAGAGAGAGGATCACTGCAGCTGGACTCTGTACGCACAGATGAGGAGTTTGACCTGTAGATAGAAAATTATACACGATTACAAATCTTTCTGCCCGATCAGGGATGTCCAAACTCAGGCCGCGTGGTTTATTCTTGTACGGCCTCCAGCTTTCATCTTAAATTGCATTAATTTTCATTTAAATACCTGAATTTATCTGGTTATGTCTCACAAAGATTTGGATTGTGCAAAGGCTGGTTTGAAAAGCTAAAACTCAGCCTAATCTGCAAAAACTCAACAGCTGACGTGTTTAAATGCATTTGTCATGATGCAAAAATGTGCTTTGTGAGTAATTGAGAGAAAAAATAAACATCAAAGGAAATGAGACTGATTTTCAGTTATGAAATGGTGAAGAAAAGACAAAAATTGATGCATTTAAATTGTTCAGAATGCAAGATTATTTGCAAGATATTTGGGGCTGAAAATGTTTTGCAATCATCTTTAAAACCTGACCCTGCCATGAAAAATTATGACATTTTTTTTCCCAGGTTAGGTTTCATCTCAAAGGTCCGCAATAACAACACAAGTATGTTTGACTAAACTAATAAACTGTATTTATTTTCTTCCAGAAATCACAAAAATGAAGTATTTCTTAAACAGAGCACTCCTTTGTTACTTTCACTGTTAATAAACATGTTTGTAAAAGCTGCCGGCCCTTGGTCATTTTTGCAGAATTTAAAAAAAAAAAGTTTGGTCACCCCCTGTATTAGATGGACCATACATTATTTTTCTACTGCATAGAAAATTCAGCTCTTTTGACTGACTGAGTATTAATCTAGTTGCTTAAAACAGAATCAGCCAATAGCAATATACTTGCACTACAGACTGCGATCAATCTGAATGTATTTATGTTTGTTTTAATGGAATGGGAAACCAACAAAGCCAGGATATTTGTGTGTGTGTGTGTGTGTTACCTTGGCTGTTGGAGCCTCTGCCAGACGAATGAAGAGTCTATTGATGCCTGGAGCCGGACTGAAGGAGTAGATAAAGTGACTATCCTGAATGTTTGAAGACAAAAAGTAAATCAATTAGGAAAAATGAACACATATTTACTTATTTTGACAGTTTACACAAGTACAGTGATGTTCATGTAAAAGTAAGCTACATCTGGATGTTAGTAAAAAGAATATGGAATCAAACAGAGGAAGCTGAGTGTTTGTTTGTCTGAAGAACGAACCAGGAAGATGGGCAGCTGGAACTTGTCGTTCAGCACCACAGCATGAACGCTGCAGGGTCCACAGAGCCTGGCTGTGATTTCATTCAGGAAGTTTGCGTGAAAGATGAAGAGGAGGATGCCTGAGCCTGGTAGGAGAGAAGAGCAGAGATATTGTTGATCAGGGAGAGAGAAAGATAAAAGAGCGTCAGAAGTTTCCCATAATGCTGTTTACAATCCACATATCCTCGAAAGTAACAAGTTTTTTACAGCCTTCAGAGTTTGTTACCTTCTGGTTGTGGCTGCGACTTGAAGCCGAACTCCATGGAGAAGTCTGGTCCCTCACAAAGTCTGTGGCAGGCCAAAGGAAAAACAGGCTCCAACAGCACCAGACGAGACTCAAAGTACGCTCTGATTGTGTCCTCGGCCACACTGGACAACCTGAGACAGACAGAGAAGAACAACTTTCCTTTAATATTCAAACTCACCAAAATGTGGCATCATTCTTAAGCCGGCATCAGCTGACTTATCGAGTATTTTTCTGTGATATTATGAACTGTGGAGCTCAGAACGGTTCATCAATAAACTTAAATCTTGTCTCTTAGTCTGATACTCACATGCTGACGTGGTCCTTGATGAAGTCACACACCATCAGGTTGTTGCTGAGCTTGGCGAAGTACATGGCTGTGTTTTTGTGTTTGGACAGGATGTTGCAGTCAGCTCCATACTCCAGCAGGAGGCGCACTACATCAGCGTTTCCTCTTTTACAAGCCTGGAGGAAGCAAACAGGAACATTTATCAACACAGCTTCAGTCTAATGTGGTTGCACTCTTCTGATGTAAACACAGAGCTTTGTGTGTGAAATGAGTCTTTACCTTCATTAGCGCCGTCTCCCCGCCGAGCGTCTGTGCGTTCACGTAAGAGCCCGCCTCCAGAAGGATGGCAACAGTCGTCAAAAAATTCTAACAGGCGAGAGAAATGGAAAAAACAGGTGTGAGAAATGACATTAAAGGAATTATTCTGCAACTTCAGATTAAAGTTACAAACTGTGTTTTACCTTTTCTGCAGCGTGCATCAAAGCTGTCGTGCCGTTCTTCTGTCGTCCGTTCACTTTCGCTCCTTTCTTAATCAGCAACCTGAGGATGTCGTCCTGACCTCCAGCTGCTGCCAACATGCTCAGGGACATACCACTGACATCCTGCGGACAGGGAAAAAGAAACAAAGCCATATTAGAGGAGAGGACGGTCAAATAATCAGGCTCATAGGATGATTTTACGACAATGAAGGTGCAGAGGGGGACTTTTAAAAACATAAAAACATATTTTTTAAATCTAAATTAAGCAGCTATGAGATGGATGACTGTGAATAATGATGCATGCATTCATGTATCCTGAAAATGTTTAAATTGAAACGATTAAAAAAAAAAAGAATTAATGGCACTTCATATTAAAGTGAATGGGGGAAATTTGAAAATCCTTTTACAGCTCAAAAAAGCAAAGAAAAAAGAGATGGTCTCTCAGTATCAATGAATTCAAGTTTTAAGCCAAGAAGCCATTTATTGTACAAGCTGAAGTGTCTTACAATACTCAGAAGAAGCATAAACTGAAAGCAACATGACAACAACAGGATGAGGAGTAACAGGCAACATGTGCTTATACAACGATGTAAGAAAGCTACTGTACAGAACAAAAAAGTTGCTGTGCAACACTGAAATGCAAAGGGTAGTGCATGATTGATTATTATTTCTAGAGCTTTAACTGATTCATCTCCCAAATACAAGTTAATCTGGGTCAAACCCTGACAACAGTCTGTAGTGAAACTTAAATCTACTCCTCTTAGAAGGAGGCAGTGACCAAGACCTGTCTCCATGAATAAGTTAGCACAGGTTCACTGTCGGGGTTTTAAATGTGTTTGACACTAATGGCTTTGGTATGAAAAAGTGAACACTGGTTAGTCTGCAAAGGTTCAATACAGCTGCTACTGAGGAAAACACGTCATCTTTTTTCCATAAAAAAAAAGCAGCACATAATGAGTGGAACCGTTAACCATTAAAAAGAAATATGGACGGCAAACCATAAACCAAATCATTAAAACTACAGATGGTTCACAGCCAATTTGAATATCCACTGGAAAATAAAAAATGTAAGAGCACCGGACGTCAGAAAATAAAACAAGACAATATAATGACATTTCCAAATCTGTGGAAAGCAACTGCTACTTTTTTAAACGTTAAACCTGCATTTAAAATCCAAATTTAACCAGCAACAAGAGTTATCCTTTAAATAACATGATTGATTATTTTGTTACTAACATTTTCAGGAAAAGTTTATCATATTTGGACCGTTGCAAGCAACATACAACTCATCCCCAGAGAAGGAAACCAACAAAAACTGCTCTGGCCAGTACTTTTAGACTGACGTTGACAATCTGCTCAATTCTTTAGACACAAACATTTTAAATAAATCAAATTCACTGGTTCAGTTATTTTAAAGAAGCACAGTTTTTTGTACTAGAAGGTCACTGGTATTGTAATAATTCAATTCCCCTCTCTGGGTTTTCTCACAAGAGTTCACAAAATCAGGATAGTGGTACGCAGCCTTTGATTATACAAGATGAAAACAAAAAAGATACAGTAAATAATCAACATTATAAGGCAATAGTATGTTGATAACTGGACGTTAGTGTCCAAAATCTCATGATAATAAGAGCTTAAAAAAGTGATAGTAATGCACCCAATGCAGTGTACTTATTTAACCTCAAATTAGAGTACATAAGACAATTATCACTCAAATATTCTACACATTTACTGTATAGTCATACAAAAATCCCAATCAAACTTTTTAGCAGATTGTTTACACAGAAGTAAATAAAAAATAATAATTAAGCTGCTAAACATGTATAAAAGATCTTCGACAAAAACCAAACAGAACAACAGGTTTCTAATATTGAAGTAAGAGGTATATAAACAGAGCTCCTAATTCTCTAACATCAGCAAGGAAATAAAGCCGTCACTGCTGCAGGCAATCAGGGGCCATCTACACTAAAGGCTACTGGCTAAAGCAGGAGTACAGGGAACGTGGGCCAGGCATTTGGGAATTATGAAAAGCAAGTCAAAGCACATCTTTCACATGGCAGGGACTGGATGCTGAGATTTTCAAACGGGACTTCTACATCTTTTCTTGTACGCAAATCTGTAAAAATGCTACTGATAACACAGGCAGGAAGGTTTTGAAGTTACGAAAACGTAAAAGTCCCTCTAGAAATGTACAGTCGCTGAGTCAATCTTAGCTCAGTGCAGAGGGGAAAGCCCTGGTCACACAGTGGGTGGAAAAGTCTAATTTGCCTTAGTCACCATTCTCAAAAATAGTTATTTCCATTTGGAAGACCCACTGGTTAGTTATTGTGGAGGATGGACCACTGAAACTCTGGCAAATGAGTTTCACATGTCAAAATAAGAGCATTCTCTGGAGATATCCTCCAATAATTGAAAAAAATGACAGTGTTATACATTTGACTGTGTTACATTTATGCACACTAACCATATAACACAATGATATTTTACTGATTTGAGCCAGTATCACATAACAAACATCCTCAGTTCAACCTATTTAGTGTATATTCATGCAATTGTATAGTAATAGCTTAATCTGGCAGACAGAATATGAAAACTTCTCTGAAGTGTGACTTAAAAAATGGCAGGGCAGTCTGTGTTTGCTGTTAAGAACCGCAAGGATGCAGAGACCACAAACAGAACTTTTTTTTACAGTAATCTATATTCGCTTTTTAAGCTCAATATAATTTAGAGTCCAAGCCACAGCCCCCCCACACGCACCAAGTCTCACCGATCACTAAATACTTAAAGGAAGTCCATTACAAATATTTACAATGACAGATAAACAGGACCATCCCACTCTGGGTTTTGATTTTGCGTCTCTGAGTCATTGAGTTCTGGTCCGATACTCGGTTTGGAGGCGACCGGAAGACCTCGTCTTTTCATGGACTGAATTGAGTTATGAACAAAATATTTGACTTCCCTCCATGTTCTTGTGTTCAACGCTGGTTCAGCAGCTAAACATGCATCACAGTCTTTTTTTCCTGGAACTTTTATCAGTTTACATAAGTCTCCAAACTGCCGCCTCACTGCTGCCTGTTCCTCCTCGCTCCACAACCTCTTGATTCTTTTCTGAGGTTTGTCGGCTGAAGGGGCCCGCTTTCCCGCAGTGGACTTAGTCGTACTCTCCGGTGCCACTGGCGTCCCAGCAGCATTGGGTCTATGGATAGTTGGGACGACCTGTGCTGTCGTTGGAGCTCTGGATGGGTTTGTGAGGTAAGCTGGTGTGGTTGGATGGTTGAGAGGAGTGAAGGAAGAAACAATCGGCCTACCACTGTCATTTAGTGTTGAGAAAGCAGGGATCATTGGTGCACTTGCTGTATTTAATGAGGTGTACGTGGGGCCCATTGAGGTACTTGGAGCATTGAGAGTACTGTAAGTCGGAATCATTGGTAAATTTGTGGTGTCCTGCTGCGTATACACAGATGGAGGTGCCATACTTGTGGTATTCTGTGTATAAGAAGGAGACATTGGCATGATTATGTTGTTCTCTGACGTGTACGCTGTAGATATGAGTGCGTTTGTAGTGTTGTGTGGAGTAAATGTAGGAACCACTTGTGTATCAGTAGCATTCAGTGGTGTGAAAGAAGAAATCAATGGTGGACTCGAATGCACCAAGTTTGTACTAGTTGAACACAAGGAGGCGTAACTCTGCGTGAGGTCTTGGGAGAATTGTACAGAGTCTCCCATGTTAGTGTGTGGCGCCATTGTCATGCAACAGTTTGAACTTTCCCTCAGGTGTTCTGGGTTTACTGTAGTCATAGTACAGACAACGTTTGTGTCTTCCAGATTTGCTTTTGGTGTTCTAATTCTGACTTTCGGGCTCTCGTGTAGATTTCCTTCAGACCTATTTCTCCTCCGTATTGTCTGTAGTGTATTGTGCACATAGTTTTTGACATCCGTCCACGATCTTCCACAAAGATCGGGTTCAGCAGCTATGCAAGCATTGCACTCCTTTTTGCCCGGGACCTTCATGCTTGTGATGAATTCGCACAGGAAACGCTTCACTGCGGCCTGCTCCTTCTCACTCCACGGTCTTCTCTTCAGAGCAGCTTTTTGTCCAGTTCCTGAGAAGATTAAGAGTCATTACTTTAGAGAAAAAAATTCTCTAAAGAACACAGTATGCTGTCAGATTTTAAAGATGAAATCACATGTACAGTAGAGCTTGACAGTTCATTCTTCAGCTTGGAAAAGCAAGATTTCTCTTAATCAACTTTTCTTTTGATATTTTCAAACACTCCAATACCTGATGACTTTGTGGGACTTGATTGGTCATCCCAACAGCTCCTCAAGAATAAAATGTCAAGTCCTAAAAGTAATCAGAACCACGGGACATTTAAGAAATCTGTTTTGCAAAAACTTAGACAAATTAACCCCAGAGTTCAGCTGAAGGTTCAAGATCAAGCAAGTAAGTAACGTCACTAAAGAGCAGCTGCTGTTCCCAATGTAACATTTGTAACTTTTGAAGACTGAGGTACTCACCATCTTTTGCTGTGCCTGCTGGACTTGTTGGCACTGTCCGCTCCATCGTGAGAAGCTGTTTGCTCACTTCTTCCAGCTGTAGTGCGTTATTTGAGAGCATGTAACACTCCTCGCTACTTCTATGCACCAGCTTTGCCACTTGATCCAACTCTCTTTCACTGAGACTCATAAGCTGCCAGCAACTGGATATTTGCTCTCTCAACGACGAGCACAACAGCGCTTCTGGGTTTTTAACTCCACACTCCACCGCAGCCCTCCGGATACAGTCCAGTCCTCTGATGAAGGATGGGCCTTCAGTCCGAGCAAACAGGTAAGGGTTGGTTTTTGCCACGCCTGCTTGTTCTCGATTTGCGATGATTAATTCTATTGAGGAAACCATCCTTTCAGTGAGCAGAACCAGCATGTTCCTCCCGTACTGACCTTCAAGCTCCAACCTTGTGAAACTGGCACCAAGCTCAAGCTCTAACTTAGTGCTTCTTTTTATTTGATCTGCAGAGAGAACAAATGTGTCCCTGCTCTTTTTGCGAGTGTAGGTTTGTAAAAACATTCTACCAATGTTTCCGACCCTCCCTCTGTTAAACAGACACACGTCTGCTAAAGTCGCCTCGCTGAGCTTCTTCCACGTTGACAGACTTGGACTTTCTTTCAGTTCCTCTCTGGCTTGATCTCCTTCCCCTGTGATAAACCTGTGAAGTTTTATCAGGTCTTCTGTCACAGTTGATTTATCTATTTCCACTTTTTTGACTTCTTGTTTTAGAGACAATGCAAGGGCTTTGCGAGAGAAACACTCATTCCATTTTGTATCCAGAAGCTGTATGAACTTTTTAACTTCACTCTCGGTTTCACTGTCCTCTGTCATGCGACTCTCCCCGAAAGCTATTTCTGCAGCTCGTTTTAAAGAGTAGCCAATCTTTGAGACAAGGGAAACGGTTTTAAACTTACTGGAACTGGGATCAAAACCACTTACTTTTTTGGCCCCTTCAACAGCTAACTGGAACTTGGATGGCAGACATATTTCATGTAAGAACTTTACACTCCTGTCAAGCTCATTCACAGCAACCACAAATCTCCCAAGTTCTCTCATCTTTTGAGCAATATAAGCAAACTGAGACTTGTCATGCTCATATTTAGCCGACAAAGCATTGCCATATTTACAAATAAGGGGGTCGTTTCTGATGTGCCTTGAGATGTCATCTTGATGCATGATGTGGATGATTTCCTCGCAGCCTCCTGTTAAGAACTCTGACATTGGGAGGAGTCTGGAGGCAGCGCTGTGGACACTGCTTTTTTTAGTCTTCTCTGAAGGTTTCTGATCCCCTTTTCTTGCCTTACATGATCGCTCATGTCTCCATAAATCAGTTTTGCGATAGAAAGCAAAGCAGTGCTGGCAGGGCAGGTAATCACGAACAGAAATGTTGGGGTTTTTCACCTGTTTCTTGGTCACAATTTCTCCCTCACCACTTTTGAGGACTTGACAGTTATGTTCGTAATCTCCTTTATTGCGAATCTGGTCCAGCAAAGTCTGCCTGACTTTTGAACCTCTGGGAAAATGTATCGCATGGGACACATCCGTTTCCTCTGCATGTTTCCTTTCCAAGTGCTTTGCTATTTGGGTGTAAGCCTGTTTGCAATACAGGCAGAAATGCTTTTTGCAGGGCTCTTTTTTCTCCACTTCCTCTGTGCTCACTATTGTTTTAATAACTTTTTTACAGGTCCTTGAACTGGTTCTCGTTGGAAGTTGCCTCTCCACAGTTTTCCTGCGTTGTCGTAATTGTACATTTTCATTGTCCTTTGTGTCTGACTCTTGCAGAGCTTGATCTGTACCATCAGACTGACCTTCCATCTCATCCTCATTCTCATCACTTGAGTCACTTGCTTCCTCACTTGAACTTTGTTCTGTAGGTGCAACATTTTGCTCTTCTAATGATATCCTTTCAGATGGGTTTGGATGTTCAACACTGACATTTGTTGTATTTGATAAACCACCTGTCAAGTTCTCTGACATCTCCTCTTCCTGTGCTTCCATCTGGACTTGGTTTTCTTCACTATCCTGTTTGGTAGCTGAATTAAAACCATCGCTGTTGAATTCACTTCCAATTCCTACATCTTCGTCAATATTTTCATGGTCCCTAAAGGTCATTTGCTCAGAGTTTGTAAGGAAAGCAGTGCTTTTCAAATTTTCACCAGCTACTGGACAATCCAAATCTTGTTGTGTGCCCTCGTCAATTCTCGCACTGTCAAGGTTAGAAGACAACCTAAGATCATCACTCGAACTTCTCTCTTCAATCAAGCTCCTCTCTGCTTCAAATGCCCTCGTCTCACCCATTGAACAAGCCTGTAAAAGAACAAGTATATGTAAGACTCATCGCCAAATCAGCAGCCATGAATAATTTGAGAGAACTTAACAAACAAACTAATTTAAAAAAAAGAATGTGAGGGGGTAAAAACAGATTTTGGGTGGTATTTTGTGGTGGTGATAGACTGAGGAGTTTGTATTTTTAGGTTTTGATTTTTCTCTCAGAAACTTGAACTTCTTTTTTTACTTGCTGTTTTACACATCAGCACCTTGGCAATGCCCCATCCAGACCCATGCTCACTCAAACAGAAGTCAATGTAATAGCCACACGTCACCTTTAAGCCCAACATCGGCATCGAAAACCCTCTGACACCTCTCAAATCTTTAGTACAAAAACCACATGTGACCCATTCGAGAACAGTTAATGGCTTTATTGGATCAAGCAGCGTTTGACATTGTTAATGTCTAACCAAGTATAAATAATCATGAGGTGTTGGATGAAATGCTACATGGGAGTACAGATTATGAACTGACACTACACCTGCATGCATGGCCTCAATCAAAACAAAATTTTGGCTAAGCATAGCAGTGTTTCTGAGGTCAAACTATTCGAGTGGTGATTTTACACAACATGTCTCTAATGTGGCTAAAACATAACAGAGTCCAGGACAAAGCCAGGTACAGATGTAAAACAGGGGAACACATGTGTCGTGTTCAACCATTCAAGTAACAGAAGTGAGTTTTCATGTAGAGTTCATCTGGCTTCTTCACTTTTAAAGTAGAAGTAATGAAAAAATAATCCAGATTAGGTGATAGTTACTGTTACATGCTGGTGGTACATGTTGTGCTATGGTCATGATGGTGAGCATTTACATGATGTACCTGCTTCAGAGGGCTCATCTTGTCCTTTTACTTCATGTGTTCAGCGTGTTCTTCATTAAGATTGTTCCCTGCAAGGACAGATGACAAAGATCTCTAATGTGCACTCATTAAGATGAAATTTAATTTTTTAGAAAATGATGACAATAGATCAAAGTCACAGTTCAACAATAGTCTGATATAGAAGGGGCAAATTCAAACCATTTAGCGCTTGATACAATAAACTAACTTAAGCTGCAAAAAGCAAAAACGCTTTAAGCTTACAACATTTTACATCTGCCATACGTCATTAACGGGACAATAGATCTTAATAGTTCATCTTAGCTTTTGAAATATTCATTGAAGCTATAAAAGGTAAAACAGTTAAGTTCATAATAAACTTTTAGAACCTAAATAACAAGATTATTATCTAACTTTGAGCTACATCATAAAAGGCTTTTATTGCCAAATCACTAAATGCATAAATCTTTGTTTGCACTAAAATCGAAGCATTTGTTGACACTCTTACCTGGGTTTGTTGCACGAGGAGAGTCGTGGCGATGAGAAACATCTTGAGGCGTTGGCTTGTTAGTAAGCTTAAAACAGATGTCGATCCTGAAGAGACTGAATTCTTGTAGCTCATTGTTTTTTGTTTGTTTTTAATTGTTCGCTATACTTCATTTACTGATTTCATCTGCAGGTGAAGTCATGACGTATCATTTGCTACATTCTATAGACATAAAGCTCTTTTCTGAGTTTTTACTGGTTAATATTGGAGATAGACTGATATGTTTTTTGTTTTTTTTCAGGGCCAATACTGATACCGATCATTAGCTGTCAAGAAGGCGGTAACGAATATTTTGAGCTGATTTTCATTTGTTGGAAAAGTGAAACTACTACTGTTAAAATTTTGAATTACACTTAACTGTTTTAATGTGTTCAAGCATGTTTATAAAAGGGAATGAGGAATTTCTGTGATCTTGAAAAAGTCACTCAGAGCTGTAACCAATCAGATGGTGCTGTGGGTGGGACAATGCTTGGAAGAGTCTGTAGTGACTGCAGATACAGAGGCATGGCTACATAAGAGACAAGACAACCCAGTTTTAAATTGATCTCTTATCTGCCAATAATTGATTTAAAAAAGGCTGCTGCTGCTGTATGTCAAAAGCCAAACATCAGCGACTATTATCAGTCCATCTCTTGATAGTGTTTCCTATTTCTGTGATTGTCTTTTAAAGTACAAGTTCAGGTTTCTAAAAAAATTTCAAATAAGTTCTAAAAAGAGGTCTAAAAAGAGGTCTAAAAAACCTCTCATGACCTTAAAAAATAAATATTTTAAAGGAATTTTGAAGACTTTGCCTTCCTTGACTCTAGGTGTAATTTAAAAGAAATGAAGTACAATGATTTTGATACAGAGGCCCAGCTGGGCAAATGCTGAACAGTAATAGTTTGTTTTTTCTTCTGTTATTGGCACAATATTGTGTTTACCAGCCATTCATAATCATCACACATCAAACTGCACAAGCATACCGGATCATTCACACTGGGGCAACCAAGGTGTGAGCAGCAAAACTCTTTCTTGAATTTCAGGGCTCACGAGGCCAACCAAAAGCAAATATGGTAATGGAGGGATACCAATTTGTAAAAGCAAGATGATTTGGGAGACAGATTCAACAATATTCACAAAAAAAACAAAACAAAAAAAAAACATGAGAGGGAAGATTCATACCTCTTGGTCCAGATTGTAGTCTTCTTTGGAATTAAGTGCCAATTTCACTGCCATGTAATCTCCACTTTTAACAGCGTCCCGTAACTCGCCTGGCAATGACAAAGTTCAGTCAGATTCAACAGAGTGAAGTATATATGCAAATAAAAACATAATAGGAAAAATATGACGTAGGGAATAACTGAGAAAACTCTAGATACTGAGGGAGTACAAGTTAAAGCAAATGTATCACGAAATGTGACTCAGTTTTAATCACTCAAATGCCACTTAAGTATGAAAAACTATGGCTGCCAGCACAATGTCAGGGTTTAAGGAGACCAGGTAAAGAGAAGGTGTATTTTATGGTTTCACAGCTCTGTTCGAGTTATTCGCAAAGCAGAAAAGAGGAGGGTGAGGTGGTTTTACTTTCTAGAAATCATCTTTTAACTCTTTAAAAGCTAGCACATCAGCAGCAGTCAGTTAAGAAGCAGTGGTAAGATAATTTTCTAACGGGTTGATGGAAATACTCACTGGGTGATAATGGTGGACCTGACAGAATCTCATCTTCCCCGTTTAGATGCTTCTGGAAGTCGTCCAGAGTCATCCAGTCCAGGTTCAGGTCCATCCCAAGGCTCAGAGTTGCATGGCCCTTATCTGTAAAACACAAATAGTAGAGTTTCTCTTCATGAGGTTGCACGTTGAAAAATTCACACTGGAACTCCAATAACCTTTTATTCTCTCTTAAAGCTCAGGAACATAAAGTGCATGTTAGTTTGTGTTAACACTGGGATCAAGGGATAAGTCAGGTTTAAAAAAAGGAAAGCTAAACATTCAAACTGTGCTGAAGGACGTAGATCTCTTAAAAATAAACACTCATCTATAAATATCTGAAAGCATCTATCATCAGTACGTGTTCAGAGGCCAGATCAGAAACATACCAGATCTGTCAGCGCCCTCTGCTGGGTCTTGGATGTCCTGATTGTCGTCACATGCCATGAAGAGTCTGGGCTCACTGTCCTCTCTCTTCTTCCGCCTGTCATCCGCTGATGTTCTCCTCTCCCAGCTGGGTCGCTGCGCCTCCTCTGTCCTCTCTCTCCTCTCCCGTGGCTCCTCTCCTGGTCTTGACTTTGCCGCAGGTTCCTCTTCCTTCTCGTCACTATCTAGGCTGAAGCCGTAGCCAGGTCTGGAGGCTGAAGAGGGAACAGACTAGTAGTTAGTTACACTTCTTGGTAGCTTTAAATCTGAGGAACACTTTCACTGTCACTTTCAGGAGTCAATAAAAACTGGAACCAGGAAAGTCAACACATTTTGAAAAGTTTGAAAAGGACACCCTGAGCGTGATAAGCATGTGTACATTGAAGCCTGTGTATGACGCTTACATTCTGATTGCTTGATCTTCTCTGCCTTCTCAGACTCTGATTTCTGGGCTGGGGACTCTTTGGTTGGTTTGGACATCTTCTCAATCTTCCCGATTATCTGTTGTCGGAAGAAAATACAATGTTATCAACATGTATGTGAAACCTAAGTCACAAAAGTAAATAAAGTAATGATGATGCACCTTTGCGGGTTTGCTGATGGTCTTTTCTGGGGTGGGCTGATGGGACGGCTGCCTGCGGGGGGCTCGGTCCTTGGCTTCACAGTTTAGCAGGAACTTCTCAAACAGGTTAGTGGAGCCGGCGCCGTCCCTCGGTCCCAGCACCTCCTCTTTAGGCACCTCCTCCTCCTTTCCCTTGGTGCTGCTGGGCGCTGTGACAGAAGACGACGAGGAAGAAGAGGATGTGGAGGAAGACGGGACTTTAGGCGGTGCCGGTGTGCTCTCCTGCCCTTTACTCTTGGCTTTCTTGTGTAAGGTGGAGCTGTCACTAGAGTCAGAGTGAGGGGCAGCTTCATCTTTGCTTTTAGAGGTGAGGCTCTTTAGTTTTTGCAGGCTGCTTTCTTTTAATGTAGTGTCAGTCTTTTTGCTCTTTTTGTCATGGATGAGGTCCTTAATGCCCTGAAGCTTTACTTCCCACTTCCCTTTCTTTTGCTTGAACTTGTCCTCCAAGCGAACCTTCTCAGCTGATTTAGCTGCAGCATCCGTTGACGCACTGTCATCCATCTGAGACTCCGACAGGCCGTCACTCAAGTCTTCCTCTACAGGTGCAGCAGCTTCATCCTCTGAGGTTTCAATCTTCCTTTCTTTCTTCCCTTTCTTTTTCTTCCCCTCCTCCACCTTCTCTTTCTTTTGCTTTCCTCCATCTTTTCCCTTATCTTTCTTGTGTTTTTTTGTGGGAACAGGCTCATTATTCTCCTCGTCAGAGTCAACCACCCGTTTCTTTGACTCAGTCTTTTTCTCCTTGGGAGAAGAGGGTGGAGTTGGGACTCTCTCTTCTTCTTCATCTGACTCTGGAGCTGGTAGAGGCCTGTCATCTTTTCGTTTTTCTTTTTTCTTCTTCTTCTTTTTCTCCTTTGGAGACTGCTCATCTTCTTCTTCTTCTTCTTCCCGGACCTTTGTCTTCTTCTTCTTTTTTACAGGTTGCACATTGGGACGCTCTTTGTCACTATCACTCTCTGAATCTGCATCGAACACGTCGCTCTTTGTTGGTAGCTTCTGACCGAACACAGAAAAAGAAAAATGACATTTTAGAACCATACAACATTTGTTTTTCTAACGTTTTCACTGAGTTTTAGTCTTGCAACCAACAAGAATGGATGTTAGCAATTCTTGCAAGCTGCAATCAGAAGAGGCAAACATCATGAGCTATCAATGATTGTTTAGGTGAACACAGCGTTAGTTGTGTTGTATAAACTATCACTTAAACGCACCACACTCTTCTTGACTTCCGTTTCCTTCTTGGCCTTAACGTCCGGCATGTTCTTCTTAAAAGTAAGGAGGACCTCACGACAATCTTCCAAATGAGCCTCTGGTTCCCAAGTGTCATCGTCAGAGCAGTAGTTCTTCCACCGCACTCTGTAGAGCACCTCACCCTGAGAACAAAAAGAATATGACAATATTTCCTTCAGTTACAGAACACTTTTTGTTGCTTTTACCTCAATAAATTCATCAAGTGATGATTGAGATAAAAACACATAACACTTGGCTGTCCATTATAACAGCTGGTTAAACATTCAGTGGGAAATGGGCGACATCACCAATTGTGCATTGCAAATGAACATTATTCTGGACCTAACCTGCAAGCCTTTTACACACAAGGAAACAACAAAATTTATTCAAGGTCAAAACAATTTTTAGTTGGGTCAAATTTGCACAACTTTTATAAATAATCTCTTCTTTCTTCCCAGTAAATATCCCACTATGACGAATGTGTCTGTTGTGCTAACGCGCTCTCCAAAATCCTTTTAAAGTCCAGATAAGCTTAATCATGTCCCTTAACTATGATTCTCAAGCACCGATTCATCTGTCTTTCCAACAACAATTCTTAATGTCCTGTATTCGCATAAAAAACAAGTTTCTGGGATGATCAAAAACTAGGAAACCTTGTAAACAAATAACAGGGAATGTAATTAATGTGAAGACCTTGCACTGAAAGATAAATCAAAAGCTTCCAGGTACACACATGAGAGCACTCTCACTAAATGCACACACGTGAAAGGTTAGTTAATATGTAAGTGTGAAAATTGTATTGCCAAGGTTTTGTTCTCCTTCTGCTAGGTTTTCATATATTGTTTAATCTGAGCCAACTTGTTTATAGAGGTATTTGTTGTCGTATTATTTGGGGTGTTTTTACAAGTACAAGTGCTTCAGTGTAGTATCAGCACAGATACCAAATACTGATACTGGTATTTGTGCATCCCTATTGTAAACTAATGTTTTTAAGGGTGCATAAATAAAGTTATATGAAAAGCAGCATTGCTTAAAAAAATGCATTCTATTCTTTTGAATATGTGATAGCAATTTATCTTAAAGGCTTATTTCTGTTCTGCACTGCCTGCTATGTAGTAGCAAGCCATGCTCTGTCTGTAGTCTCACAGCACCATCACATTGTGATCTGCACAACAAAACACTTTTAACATGTGTCTTACTATTAGCACAAGAATTTGGTGCTGAAAAACACAGGACTACTTTTTTATACTTTTACTATCTTTGCTGTACTGTCTTACTGTGTAATTATTATCTATCTAGGCTTTAAAAAACCGGACCTGAATTGTAATTTCATGCCACTAAGATGTAAATGTGAGCTGGCATGACAATAAAGTTCCTTAAATCCTTGAATGAATGTGCCACTTTGTTTTGCTTAATATGTGGGGCTTACATTTTGAGATTCCCCTGATGAATGATAAACTGTGAGAGTACAAAAAATATGAGCGAGCTGTTACGGGGTACCTGCAGATTTCAGCAAGTCAAATTTAAGACTTTTTAAGACCTTTTTAATACCACTTTGAATGAAATTTAAGACCAAAAACATCATGAATGTTGATGGTTGAGGGATCCTGCTGTATTACAACCAAATCAAAGCATGTGTGTCACTCAATGAGACACATTTGTGTACTTTTTGTCTCTTTATTGAACATAAAGTGCTCTCTGGTTAACAACTGTAAGTGCAAACAGTGACCCATAGTCACAGACTGCCAAGCTAGGATGCACATAGTAATTTATATCAGCAGCATGTAAGAAATTACCCCAAAATCATTAAAAAAATCCTGCCCTGACAAATTTAAGACCTTTTGGGTGATTTTTTAAAGACCAGAATATAACATTTGAATGAATTTAAGACATTTAAAGACTTTTAAAGGATGTGTAGGAACCCTGTGTTATAATTGCTGGTCAATTAGGAATTATATTAACTCAGCAGGATGAGTAGTTGTTAAATATAAGTATGTTGGAAGCTATAACTTGACAACGGCAATATACAATTACTGTACGTAGCAGACACGTTGAATGTGAAGCTGATATTACTACTCTAACCTAACATTTAACCTTAATTTGCCGTTAATATAGAATATTATGGTCGATTTTTACCTCTTTTTTGTAAATATCTGTAAAAAATTTGATGTAAATATCGAGTTATTCTGTCAGTTGGTGCCAACGTAGCAACGTAACTTGCAGCCGTTGGCAAGTTTACATCAGGAGTTGGCAACGTTCAACCGTTAGTGAATTCACACTGTCCACTATGCTTTACAAACACCGAGACGAGCACTTTTAACTCCCAAAATAATTTATTAACCTCGCCTTGCTGTGCCACTTGTTAAAATATGCTTTTATTTACATATTTGCAGGCTTGCAGACCGTCCGTCCTTGGCCCCAGCAGGGGAAAAGGCGAGCGGACATCATGGGAGAAGTTCTCGCTGTGAGCCATGACACATCAGCGAAGCCGCATGTGTTTAAGTGATACACAATCGATAAAATGCATTGAAATCCATGAGACACGGGTATATAGTGAACCCCCCCGTGTTGAGACACCATTGTAGGTGGGCTATGCGTCGTGAAAGCACTGCCAGCCATGTTTGCCAAGCCAGCCAGGCGGCTAAGTAGCAGTTAGCTCGCTTTACCTCTTCCACCCGCACGTCAATAATCCGCTCCACTTCGTACACATCTTCTCCTTCGTCTTGCTCGCTGTCTGCAGGCTCTACCTTTTCGGCCTCAGCCGCCATGGCAGCGGTTTGGTGCTAAAATGAAGCTATTTTTTTGATTAATGTCTAGTAAAGGCCGCGTTGGTTGTATGATAGTGGAGGCAGGACGCTAACGTACCTGACTGTAGTTACTGCAGAGGGGTACAGACCAGCTACCGCCCGCTCTTATTATGATGCGTTCAAATGCTGACAAAACCTCAGTCTTATGAGAATATATTACTTCAAAACCACATTTGCAGTGTTTGCTTCTCTGGAAAAGTATGTTAAGGTCAAAAATATTAATTTCGACTTAAATCACATTGTAAAACTATGTCACCCAAGAATACATGTGTGTATATATGGTGCGAATCACCAGAACAGAACAAAAACGAGTTTATTGTTACTCATCATGTATGAAAAAACTTATGACGAAGCTTTAGAAGTGTCACCTACAGACATTTCCTCAATATACTTAAAAGTTAGTTGTGATCTCAAATCTTGGACGTGTAGGTTCCACCACCTCTTCAATATGCGATAATTCCATACATTGAAGTTCATAACTCCGATATTTCATAAATGCAGCATGGACAAAAAGAGAGGGCAATGAAAACATGGTGGACTGTAAGAGGGAAACCTAAACCCACAGATACATTTCAAAGAAAACATCACAACATGTCAAGCTTATACAAAATAAGCATAATTACACCCATAACTAACATAAATAAACTTTGATCAGATCATACTGTACTCTTTAAACCCCAGAGAGTACAAGTTGTACATATTTCAGTCAGAACCACCTATTTTCTCAGATCTAAAGGAAGCAACCTACTCAATTTACAGGAAATTTAAATATGAGCAACATAATCAGGAAGCAAAGATAACAACAAGGACTTCTTGATATTTTGAATCCATAATAATTTCACTTTCCTGTGTCTTTGTAGTGCAAGTAGTGACAAACTCCCATGGCTTACCAACTAAATTTATTAAAGCAATCATATAAAACATAACAATAAGTAAGTAAAAGCAGCTCATACAAATAAAAGGGATTGCTATAGTGACTCTAACAGGAGAAAATCCTGTTTAGTGTTTCCCTGTATTTAAGCAAATAAAACTTCAAAGATAAAATGATAACAGGATGTCTTAAATCTGACACATTTATACTTAGCACTTTGACACATACACAAAAAAATGGTGAGACATCATTTAAAAAGAAAATGCACTTAACTTGAGTAATAAATAAACCTGAGCTGTTTGTTTATATGCTGATTTTAGTTTGCACAAACATGTTTCAAGTTTAGAATTCTTATTTAAAGCATGATAAATACTCTAAACTACTCTAAGTTGTAGCCTTATGACCTGAATTTTGAATATTTGAATACACAGTCGTCTGGTGTTGATGTAAGTTGAACTGTTAGACTCCAAAAATGATTCTGAGGTCAGCCAGAGACAGTTTGGTGAAGGTGGTGCCTGTTCCTGAAAGCACATTCTGGGCCAACTCTTTCTTTTTCCCCTGCAGTGTTGAAATCTTCTCTTCCACGGTATCTTCACACACAAATCTGCAAAAGTAATGAAGACACAAAACTTTATGCCTTGTTCTGGTCACGACAACATCCTCAGAAGTAACACTAAACAAGAGTATCCACACACATAAATAATAGATTAAACCCTCCTGTGGGTTCATTACCTGTGGATAGTGACATCTTTAGTTTGTCCCACTCTGTAGATTCGGTCACAGGCCTGATCCTCCAGAGCTGGGTTCCTGTCAGACAGTTCAAAAGTTACAATATTTCCAAAATAAAAGCATTTTCTATGATAATATGGCTGGCATTTGTACTTTCTGGAGAGGAAAATTTCACCACACTTGGGAGCAAATACCAGTCTCCACATCAATATTAGTGTTCCATGAATGGTGTAAATGTTTGTCTCTCACCAGTGCATGTCAATAAGAAAGAGATGATTCCCTCCAATTAGATTCAGTCCAACTCCACCAGCACACAGAGAAACCAGCATCACCTTTTGCATAAAACAAACAAAAAAAAAATTATTCTCAACATTGTTTTATAAGCAATTCTGCAATCTTTATAAATGTAAAGGCAGTATTAGGCTCCTGTCATGTGTTTTGTTTGAAGTGTTAGGTGTTTTGTGTGACATTTACTTGTGTTCCTTTAGGGTTAGTGTTGAATTCCTCCACCAGGTCCATGCGACGTTTTGGATTCACAGTCCCATCAATTACTGCGTATTTCAGACCCATACGCTGCAAGTGAACGGCTACAATGCGGAGCATGCTGGTCCACTGGGACACAATCACACTACACATTAACAGAGAGAGGATTAAAATGCATGATAGTGACATGAATAGATATTTAGTCTATATGTAAACTAATACATAATCTTCTTCAGACTCTCAAAGAGCCAAGAAAACCTAAATGTGAGGATCAGCATTTCCACCTCTCTCTGCTGAGAAGCTTTATGACACAGTGGAAAGAAGTGATTGATTTGAAGCTATTTGGCAGATGCTTCTGTCTGCGAATGAAATGTGTTCAAACTTCTGCTGGCAGAAGAAAAGATTACTGAGCACATCTGGAATACAGTTTGAAAAAATATTCGTACCTTTTCTGATCAGCGCCCTTCTGTCTGATTGCTTTCAGCTCAGCAACGATAGCAGAAATCTGAAAAAATAAAAGCAGAGGAATCGGTTCATGCTTTAATTAGTATGCAGAAAGGTTAGAGCCCTTGATTCGATGAGATTTTAAAAGTGTTTAAAAGTGTTTAAAAGTGTTGTGAGGCCATCTTCTGAATCACAGGCCACCCACCTTGGAGCTCTCACTGGTTTCCTCAAACAGCTGTGAGGGGAAGCGGGTGCCGTTTAGAGCCACGGTGTCTTTGGGGTCAGGACACGATGGCGACGGGCTGGATGAGAGCGACAGAGCGTTGAGCTGCTCCTCCAGGGACAAGATGATCCCGTCACCCTGCAGCTCCGTTGAATCAAGAGTCTGGAAATAGAGACAAAAACAGAAAGTACAGCTCGTGCTTACTATATTTGTTTGTTTTCATGACTTCTAAAGCATGTGAGAGCATTCACACCTTCTTCAGGAGCGACAGGTGACAGCAGCATTGTCGCAGGCGCAGCAGCAGAGACAAGATGTGGACGGTGCTGGACGCCTGCTGGGGCTGCTGGGAGTTTGACAGAGCAGTGTCAGCCTGTGACATACCAAACTCTTGGGCCACTGGAGAGAGGACACACAAACATTCACAAACATATAAAGTTAGTCATGTCTATCTTTCAGTGACGTCCTGTAACTTCTTCAGTCGTCATCTCACCTCTGTCAAAAGGATTGGAGCTGGAGGCATTTCCTTTTTTCAAGTCATTTCCTTCATGTCTCTTAAGATAGTTCTGTAAAGTGGACCTTGAGGAAAAAAGAAAGAGCAAATTAACATTCTGGTGACAATAAAAATACTTTAATTCATCAATTCAAACTCCTGCTGTTTTTGCCATATTGATATGAAAAAGCAACAACGTCATGGCAGAAGAGCTACATCAGGAAAGCCGTGTGAAAAGGGCCAAAGTTAAAAAAAAAAGACAAATAGGACAAGTTGTGTCACCTGGATTGGGCAAACACCACATCATACACCGCCTGTTCATCCTCAGACAGTTTGAGTTGATGCACCTCACAGGTTCGGTCAGGGAGAGACACCTGAAACATCCAATAATGTTTCAAATCCCCTGTTCTCAATGTCATGCTTTCATAAGGATGTAATGTACATGATTCAAAGGTGTGTTTCTTTCCCTACCAGGGGTTTTCCTGTGGTGTCCAGCTGGTCCTTGGTGCGTCGAAGCAGCAGAGTCCTCGTCAGGATGTTGAGTCTCTCTCTTCCTCTCTTGGAGCCGTTATCGACCTGAGCTTTCCACAGTTTGTACTCATCGAAAGGGGCACAACGCAGAAACCTGATGAACAAAATCTGATTTTTATAACTTCATCCACATAAAACAGCGGAAGCTTTTCTGCGAGTTACGTTTTATTTGGTCGTACTTGAGCAGTGAGTACATGTCCAGCAGGTTGTTCTGGATGGGTGTCCCCGTCACAGCCCAGCGCGCTCGAGCTCTCAGCTGACACACAGCCATGGAGGTTTGGACTTTGGGGTTTTTGATGTTGTGGGCTTCGTCCAGGATCACACGTGCCCAGTTGACTCGCAGCAGAGGAGCTGAACGTGGAGGCTGAAGAAGAAATCAACACCAGATGATGTGAACACGTGGCTTAGATTTCTGATTCAGTGTCAGAAATAACTGGCTTGCATCTTCTCAAACTATATCAATTCACATCTGGCAGGTGGAGTCACGAGCTTAAGCTTTGAGGCTTGGAAAAAACAAAACAAAGAGACGTTGTTTTACACTATAAATTAATAGAAATACTCACCTCAACTTCAGCTCCTTTGCTGGGATTCTCTGCCTCGTCTTTCTGGATTGGGATTTCCTTGGAAACCAAACTGTAGGTGGTCACCACCACATCGTGATCAGCCAGCCTGAGAGACAGAGAGAGGAAACCTTTTTTAGAGAGACTATTTACTTCAAAAAGTTTAAATCCAAAAGGTAGAGGCTCAATAAATTGATGACTCGTCTCTTCAATGGGTCTCACAATTTAGCACTTCTCTCGCGGTTGGGGCCGTGGTACAGGTACACTGTCAGTTTTCCTGTCTTCACATGTCTGTCGATCTCCCTCTTCCAGTGATGGACCAGAGATGCGGGGCAGATGATCAGAGTGCTCTGAGAATCTATGACACTTGAGTCTGTTTGATCAAAAAACAAAATCAAATGAGATGAAATTGAAATTTCATTCAGTTGTAACAAGTCAGAGAGTGTGGTGGGTTTTACTCAACCAGTTTTAGAGATCCAGCCCTCTGGCTTCTTCTCTTCCTTCTTTTCATCCTCTTCTTTTTCCTTCTTCTTCTTCTTGGACAGTAGGAGAGAAATCATGGTGAGGGTTTTACCAAGACCCATATCATCCGCTGCATCACAAGGAAAAGAGAACAAACTGTTACAGTCTGAAGATTTAAAGAGATGATTACCGCTTGATCAAAACATGAGTACGGCTTTGTTTTCAGTGAAAAGATCATGTAGAAAGAGCAGCTAACATACCCAGAATTCCTCCACAGGGTTTCTGAGTTTCTCTCCAGAGCAGCCAGGCCAAAGCTCTTCTCTGATGAGGCAGGAGTGTCACCTGACCAACAAAGATCAATGTCAGTGACAACTCACAAAAAGAGACATTCACAAGAGAATTTAAACGCTCAGTTCCAACAATTTGTATGAATTTGCATTCACAACAAAGCCAAATATATGAGGAAATCCATTGTGGACACACTTGAGGATTTCGAAAAAACCTATTACAGTTTGTAAACTCTCAGTAAAAGACTAATGAAACTCTGGGTTTGGGTCTAACCTTGATACCCCTGGGGTCAGAGACTTCAGCCTCAGGGTCTGGGCAGGACTCCAGGGATTTGTGAAGATCATCAATGGCCTCGCTGGTTGCATTTTTCACCGCCAGCAGACGATCTTCTGTCATCCTCCCGCCGTAAAAGGCCTGCACCTGTGTGTTGGCTGGAAACAGAGAGGGATGTGAGTAAAGGGTGGTGAGGAGCTCATGGATAGAAAAGAGAAGAAAAGAAAAAATTGGACAAACATTTATTGGATACCTGTCTTACCTCCATGCATGCTATGTGTGTATCCCTGGCTCAGCTGGAGCCCTAAAGAGCCTCCAGAGGCCTGGTGTTGGAAGGAGCCCTGGGCTGGAGGAGCAGGGAGCAGAATAGTGCCCCCCATCCTGCTGAATGGGTTCAACTGGCTGCTACCTGCACGAGCATCACTGCTTGTACTTGCACCCTGGGGTCCTTGAGGTGCTTCTGTATCACAGATGCGATGTTAAATCATGGGTCTAGTATAACAGAGTGGAACCTTGGACATTTATTAATCCTGATGCATAGATAGTTACCAGGCTGGGAAGCAGCAGTGAGGCTCAGAGACTCCAGTGCATCCTCCAGCTCTTTCACCTGAGTCCTTAACCTCTCACCTTTATCCGGCAGAGCTGCCACATTCACCACAGACAGAGTGGCCTTAACAGGAGAGAGAACATGAAATTGCATATGCATGGGTATATCTTGCTTAATATTCTGTATTGAAACATCAGTGATCTATAACTCACCTTCTTCTGCTGTAGCTGAGCAGTGAGCAGGCTGTGAAATCCTTTCTGCGCTCCTTGTTGAACAACAACCTTTGAAGCTGGGTTGAATCCTGGGTAAGCAGTCAGTGTCTTCTGAACGACAGCAACAGGATTCTTTTGTGTAGCAGGTTTCACAGACACCACCACTACATCATCATCATCTTCATCGTCCTTTTTGTGCAGGTTTTTGTTCTGAATGGACTCTGATGATGTTGGATTCCTGGTGTTATCAGAGTCTCTAAAAGCCTGGCTGCTGGTACCTGGGGCAGATTTACAGGAAGTGTCTTTTACAGCAGGGTCTGCTTGTTTTGTCACAGGTTCTCCATCCTTAGGTTTCTGGAGTGAGTCCTTAAGAGAATCCTGTGTGGTTTTATTCGTTGTCTCAGGTTGAGCACTCTTGATAGTGGACGTGGGACTCTCTTTTTTGTCTACCGCCTTCTCTGAAACGTTTGTAGCAGGACTGTGTCTCTCCTCATCTGAGACTCTCTTCTTTATCTTCATCCCAGCTGGAAGCTCTTTACCTCTGTAAGTATCTGATGAATCCAGCTTCCCTTTAGCTGCACTCTCCTCTTTTTCTTTCTGAAGATTTTCTGCTCCTTTCACCTCAAGGTGTGGCTGACTCTCCTTCTCATCTTTACTTTTCTCATTGCCTCCGGCAAACGGCAACTCTCTCCTCTCAGATTCTTTGTCAATCTTGTTAGGGATTTTGAAAGGGTTTCTGACAGGAGGCAGGCAGGAGGATGGTTTCTGTGTGTCTGATCGAGGGTTTTTGTTTTCTTTCTCTGGCTGTAATGATGACAGGGCATTAGGTTAGTGGGTGAGTCAAAAATTTTGTTTTTAACTCATCAATCCCAAGCTTGGTAGAGATAAAATTGTAACATATTGAAGGTGTTTTCTTACCGCACTCCAAGGCACATTTCCACACCACTTCTGGCCCGCTTTTTTACCCACAACACACCTGTAGAACAACCTAGAAAGAAGGAATGAACTTAGAGTCAGAGGTCTAATTCATCAATCTGTTGTTGAAATGTTTATCTTAAGTGTGAAGATGCCTTACTTAAAACAATGCACCTGAAAACTTACCTGTGGCTCTGTTTTTCTAGATTGTATGTGAGGGCTTGGAGTTCCACTGTTGAATCTTCATGTTGAAGGCAGTGAGATGGTGAGATGCTGCAAGAAAATCCAAAAAAGACAATGAGTATGTGCTAAACTATAACCTTATAATTCAGCATGTATGAAACAAGAGCTGTGTGGCAGTTAAAATAAACATTTAAAGATACTGGATAAAGTGAAGAAAGTATGAATACCTTGACATCTGGCTGAAATCACAGCCTTGCTTCTCAACGCAGACGTAGAAGCTTTTGCCTTTATTTGGTCCATCTTTGACGCCCGTTTTGAGCATACACAAACTACCTGTGAAACATTATACAAGTCAAATTATCACATATTTGCTTAAAATGAAACTTTAAAGCTGAATGTCACCAAGTTTTAGTTGAAAAGAAAGTGAACGTTGCAAAGAGCGTTAAAATGCCTTGTCATCCACAAAACAAACTGTATTTCAGGAAGTAAGACAAATACGACTCCACTAACAACACGATATTTCACTATCCATGTTGTAAAAACCTATAAGACGAAAAACGGTTGTTATCTTACCATGAGTATCACACAAAATCTTCTCCATTGTACAAAGTAAAACAGACAACTGCACTGCTACCAACAGAACGTGACAGTCTGGATTCGTATCAGCCAATCACAGCTGTAAGAAGAGACATCCGTTAGATGACTGTCAGAATAAAGTCTTGCGTCCGAGTTATTACAGACGAACACGAACGCCAACCACTAAAAGTGAATAAATACATTTATAAATTAACAAAACAAATACTATATGGGAATGTGATGACTTGTATGGGAATTAACTGCTATGTTGGGTGCATTTTGTCATAAGGTGACTTTTATTGTGAAATGTGTATGCGAATGCCCGTTATACAGGATATGCGCCGAAATGAATTTCTGTTACTAAAACTGTTTAAACTTCTATTACATTTCAGCCTTGTTTGAAGCATTTTTTTTTCGAACTAAAGCTAATTTTTAATTTTTTTTTAAATGAAAGGCTTCCCCAAAACTGGTAGAAAAACGCACACACAACGAACGAACTACATTACCCATGATGCAACAGCTACATTTCTGTACGTTTACGTTGCTCTCGCGGGCTTTGTTTTGATATGGCGGCAGACTTCGAAAGTTTTGTTTCTTATGAGTTTATATTGCACGATTTCACTCATTTATCATCACTTATTACACATGTTTAAGGTAAATAACGAAGTTTTTGTCACTTTAACAGAAGATATTGATGTTAGGAGCATGTCAAATTGAATTAACGCTTAATTTGAGAACTTTTTTCTGTCTCTTGGTGTTGTAACTGTTAGCTGGAGGTGATGTTACTATGGAAGCCTTTTAAACGCACCAGTGTTTGTTTATCAAGAATGAAAGAAAAGGACAATAAATTATGATTTTTTCTAGGCATTTATAATATGTGTGTTGTTGTACAGACATCGTTTTAACAGTTTTGTCCTCATTGAATGTGGTAATAGTTGTTGCTAACCAAACAAACCCACTCTCGTGTAAATAAGCACATCTCTCTGTCGTGACAACCTTCGAGTTAACGTTTAAAGCAGATCCTCATTTATAGCCACTGTTATTTAAACTTAAACTGGTCACTATTTTTAGTTTTCTTGGCACTGTCTGAATTAGAGCCACTGTTTTTTCACGGTGTGATTAACCTCTAACCTGTCACTATAATCTGTTGCTCAAATCCCAGATTAGCGAGTCCTGCATGAGACAGCGCGGTCATCATGTCATCTCCAGCCGGGCCTCAGTACTCGCAGGCAGACTTTTTGGCCAGGTGGATGCCAAGTAGCACCAGAGCCGGGGTGATCCTTAAACCCACCCCGGACTTGGCTGTCTCCATGCGCCACATCTCATCGGTGGGATCCCCTCCTCTGGAGCCCGACGACTCCTTCACCTCCGACTTCTCTCCTTTACCAGCCTCAGCAGACAGCAGCTGCATTGGAGGGGATGGATTTACACAGCCACCTGGAGGAGAGAAGGCTGGGACTGACAGGCTTGTAAACGGTCTGTTTTCTGCTCCTATGAGGGATTCAAATGGAGAGTTGGATGAAATGGAAACGCAGGATTTACCTCTAAGGATGAAGCTAGAACAGGTAAAGTCATCATGTATTCCATTTTCCCCCTCTCTCCTAACTTTTAGTGCTTATTCTGAGGCCTGAGACACAAATTCCCTGCATATAAGAGCTCTGAGTTTTGTTGATATCCTTAAGATGTGTACACACACAAGATTAAATAAACACTAACAGAATGCACAATAAGTCTTTCCCAAACTGTGGCTAATGTCCACCTCATATTTTTTCCACCATTTAAAAAGTGTTGATTAAATAAATGCAAATAAGTTACTTAGGCCTCAGTTCATGTGTATTCTTGCATTTTGTAAGGAACTCTGCTTCGATTATATCACAGCTTCTAAGTTGCTTAATAATCCCCACCTCCGCTGTTTGCAGTCCAACACAGACTCTCACTTGTACCTGCTATCATTAGTACAGTTCACCTGAGGACAGACTATTTATGTTGGCAAAGACTCAATTATTGACAGAGGTGTGTGCATGCAATGTAGCAGGTACAACACAAACAAATAAGCGTGTTAGAAAAGCAGAAGGTGGAATTACAGACTGTCAGGTCACAATGGGTTAAATACTTTGACAGGTCTCGTAAACAAAGGCCAAAGGTATCGTTAAGTGTCTTAAAGGCTCTAAAAAGCACAAGGGGACACTTAAAATTAGAGAGTTAGCCAGTGATACGATTATCTGACTTTTTAAAATCCTTATATTGACAGCAGAAAGATAGAAATCCATATAAACCAACACGCCTCCATTCTTTTTTCCTCCTGTAAGAATGATTCCTGACGAGACGCTTACGCATGAAATTCCAGCACACATGACAGCAATTAGAGAATTAAGTTAAATAGATTGACCCCATTATACATGATCCAGCTATTAGAGGATTGATGTCCTGATCAAATCATGTCACTAAAGTGTCTGCTCGGAGGGTTAGAGTCAAACACTTGACTGTTTTGTTTGTTTGTTTGTCAAGTTGAGGAAATGGCAGCAGCACATGCAGGAGCAGCTGAAAGCTCATCAGTTGGAGGAGCTGCTTCGCCTGCAGGAAGAACAGCAAAGGCTCATGGGATTGATGAACGGATCGCAGGACTGCACAGAGGGTAAGACAGAATGAAACGAATAACTGAATCTGCAGCGTCCTGCTTCTCAAGTGGTTTAAAGTGATTTTAACCCGTCATCACAGTGACCCCGCACAGCCCCCCCATAAACAGCCATAAGGTCCAACAGGGCTCCACCTGTGGCCCCCGTCGGGAGCAAGAGCTGTCACCAGGAAGGAGACGAACACAGCTACAGAAAGGTCAATGTTACGAGGAGACTGAAGATGAGGAAGATGGTGTGGATATTATTTTAACCACGAACAAATACTGTCTCTAGATTTTATCTCATTGGTGTTTTTGTGGTGGTAAATCCTCTCTGTGTGTTTCCTGCAGGATCGTGGAGCTCCAGAGAAGGAGATCAGGAGCAGAGTGTGGATACCAGCCGTTTTCATGAGCACGACGACACCTTAACACAAAATAACAGAGAAGCTTTCAGTCAGACAAACAGAGAGAAAGAAGATTCCCATGAGAGGTGAATATTCAGTCAAGAAGTGTCTCATGAGCAGATTATTCTACAAGTCATGTTGCAAATGTTTATATTCTGTGTATGTGTGTGTTCAGACCTATAAATCCAGGAATTGGGGGTCAGAAGAAAACGTTTGAGGAATTGTTGGAGGAGCAGCTCAGGCTTGAGGAGCAGAGACTGAAAAATACCCGGGTAAGAGATTATGAAAAGTCTTCTTTAAGCGACTGTGTTCAATTTTCCCATCGAAAGCACTTCTCTCACCGTTATTCACTTTGTGTATCATCTCCATAACAGAGCCAAGATGGAGCTGAAGCAGCACAAGCTCCTCCTAAAAGAGCGTTTCTGAAACGAGGCGAGGGTCTCTCCAGGTTTACCAACAACCGAAAAGCCTTGCTGCCAAAGACGGAGATTAAAAAAGACCCAAAACCACAACCTAAGTCCGCAGTACTCTCCCGCAGCAAATCAGAGCCCGTGTGTTTACAGAGAGGCAGGTCTAACGGTGCTCAGAGGCTTCCTGTCCAACGCAAAACAGCTTCACTCAACAAGGAGAACAGGCTGAAAGGTGTCAGCTCTCCACCTCAGGACATCCGGGTGGAGACTAAAGCAGCACGGACGAAGGTTTTGGGGAGTCATCAGAGTCAGAACACAGACGCACCGCAGTGTCCTCAAACCGACTCAGACAGTCGACAAACCAAACATCAACAGGAGCAGAGGAACAGGAAAGTGGGTCCGTCCAGGATCAGTGGCCCCAACACGCAGCCGAACCCTGTGACCAAACAGGTGGGAGTGTTAACGGGGACGGGAAGGGCTGAGAAAGAAGCTGCCAGAGAGAGAAACTGTGGCTCAAAACAACAATCAGAAGAAGAAGCGGGATCAGAAGGAGCAGCAGAAAAAGGAGGAGGAGAGCTTCCTCAGGAGTCCTTCGAGCTGTCGTTCCAGGAGAAGCTGCAGCGCTGGGACTGTGACCGGCAGCTGGAGAACATGGAGCTGGGAGAGTTTGAGCTTCTGGAACAAGCTGCTGAAGAACTGTCATTCTCCTCCAACTCCTCCTTCGTCCTGAAGGTAGGAAACTTATACAAAAGTGGAGCTTCATTTCATTTTAAAGCCTTTTCCAAGTTCAGTACTTCTTCCATGTAAGGCTGAACGATTTGGAAAAATAATCTGACTGCAATTATTTTTAGGTTCTCCATCTGATGTTTTGTTGATATGAATTGTTATATTGAAGGGGGTGACATTTTTTTCATTATTATTCTCATTTGAATAAGATAAACACCAGCATGGGAGAGAAGAGTAGGATTTTTGTTAAAAGTAGAACACAGGTACTTGTCAAAAAATAGGATATAATGAAAAAGTTGAACATTTTAAAAAGTGAAACCCATATTATTTGACTCATTATACACAGAGTGAATCATTTTAAGCATTTCAAGACATTTGTTTCTTGAAATGTTGATGATTATGTCTTACAGATAATGAAAACCCTAAATTCAGTATCATTTAAAAAGGATATTTTAAACAGAAAAGTCAGGCCTCTGAAAGGTTTTGCTACTGTCTGACTGTTTCCCAAGTTTTCTCCTAGTTTTCACCCCTTTCACCCATTTTTGCTGCTTTCAGACCATTTTTATGACCTTAAACTTGTTTTTATAGTTACTTTTTCCCCTCATAAAGGTAGTTTAAACAGTTCGTGTGGTAGGTTGAGCAGGACTGAATAACATTGGTGTGAAGCATAAAACATCTACTAGCAGAATTTTGTCTTGTACTCTGACCCATTTGAGGTTTAATAAATGATGCATTCAATGTCTGGAAAAGAAAAGCAGCTATCTCCTAAGTTAAAAGACTTCTTTCTCCTTTACCAACAAACTGTCATGTTCCCGTCTGATACTGTTTTTTGACTTGAAGTTTGCTTTTGAAGTAGGATAAAGAGACAAAAATGTTTCCAAATTAAACCATTTTTTCTGTTTTGATTCTCGTTTGAATGTCTTTAACTTGATTCTTTCATTTCACTAAATCTTTCTTTTCTCTCAGGTTCTTCAGATGGACCAGCTGCAGGCAGCCAGAGGTCTCCCCCCACGCCGGCTCTCCTCCACCCCCATCAAGTCCCCTCCCAAAGCTGCCCCTCAGAGAAGCTGCAGTGTTGGCAGCGGTGGTTGTTTGGCGGTTAAAAGTGGCGCCGCGAACCCTGAAGTGTTTGTGGTGAAAATCAGAGACGATGGACTCAACAAACCCAGCGTCCAGAGCGAGAATTCCTCTGACTCCAGGAGGGAAAACAACCCTGCGAACTCTGATGTTTCCTCCTGTGGCAGCTCTGACTTTGACGACCTGCGTGTCGCGGTCAAACCACCTTCGTTACCCAGCATCCTTAGCTTTCCTGCACCGTCTAACCTGCCGTACGATAAGCGCTCCTATCAGGACGAGGACAGCTGCAGAGACTCAGATGTGACTCAGGTCGATGAAGGTGAGAGTGACAGCGTCCTGAGCGTGGCGGACGAGTCCACTCTGATGGAGGATGGAGACGAGCGAGGCCGGGTCGTGTTTGACGACAACGACACCTGGAACAACCTGGAGGACACTGCGGTCAGCTCAACCAAT
This sequence comes from Thalassoma bifasciatum, assembly GCA_008086565.1. NCBI lineage: Eukaryota > Metazoa > Chordata > Actinopteri > Labriformes > Labridae > Thalassoma > Thalassoma bifasciatum. The sequence goes on along the minus strand of RPOG01002233.1, from coordinate 4,481 downwards.
GAGAGCAGAGGAGTCAGTCCAGTTTCCAGGGCAACAGCCGGCCGGGTCTCTCCCCCAGAGCGGACTCTGCAGAGGAAGGTGGCAGCGAGTAAAGCTGCGGAGACGGAGAGGGTTATTGGGTCAGCCAATCAGGAGGCAGATCCTGCTCCGGCCTCGCAGCTCATGACGAAACTGTTCCCCTCTCTGAAGCCAAAGACCCAGAATGCACCTCTCCCTGCTCCTGAGTCCAAAAAGTCAGACGAGGAGACAGGTGAGGAAGAGACACACTTTCAGTCTTTAAAGCATCACAGAGCAGTAAAAGTGGAAACAAACTTTCCTCCCACATAAGGAGAAACTTTTACATCACTTCAATATGTTTATAATTTTCAATAAAATAATAAAAATACTGTGAAGGCATCATGTTTTTAGCTTTATAGTCCGAGTATATCATTTATTTCCTCCTGACAAATTTTACACATGACATTTTTCACATGAAAATTCTGAATAAAAAGCATTTACACTCAGAAAACCCTTTTTCAGGTGTGTGTTTTGATGTGCTTGTGCATGTTTCTTTGTCCCCAGTCCAACAAGCTCAGTCCAGACAGCTGAGAGAGAGGCTGGTGGAGCTGGAGATAGAAATCGAGAGATTCAAGAAGGAGAACGCTGCTCTCACCAAACTCAGACAGGAGAACGAGAGAAACCAGGAAACTCTCAGGTAAATTTTCTTCCTTTAGGAAATAAGCTTCAATTCACCTTCAAGACAAAAAGATTTCAAACCAGAGATGTTTTCTGTTGCCACATTTGAAGCTTCTTTAGATACTTTTCAAAGTGTTGAGTTCTGCATCCAACAGGCACTTTAAACTGAGGGTTTGTCTTGATTCTTCGGTTTGATTTATTGAATTGAACTGTCTTCTTCTTGGTAGGAAAGAGCGTTTGGAGTTTGAGAAGACAAAGGCAGAGGAGCTCGCCAGGTTTGAGGAGCACACGAGGGAGGAGAACAAGAAGCTGCAGAAGGAGCGCAAACTGTTTGAGAAGCACGTGATAGCTGCCAGAGCGATACCCGACAAGAAAGAACGAGAAGAAATCCAGGTGACAGAACAGAACAGATCTCCTGCCTCCTACTGGCCAAAAATCTTAACTTTTGAAAGCTCTATATTGAAAAAAAAAATCAGCTGTACTGTTTGAAAAGACATTGGAGTTATGTCACACTGAGTTTTGCAGGTTGTAGCCAAATTGAGCTTATATTACAGAATTTGTCACCAGGTATTTTAACGATGTTTGGTGCCTCCTCTTCACACCCAGGTCTTTAGATTTCAATCCTTCAAGCTCCAAAGTAAAAGTGCAGGAAATGTGGCAAAGCCGTCCCCGTGTCGCCTCGCTCTGTGGCATCTTAAAATAGGTGGAACTTCCCTTTAATCCCTTCCTGTCCTCTCTGCCAGGTGTTGAAGCAGCAGCTGAGCTCCCTGCAGGAGGAGCTGAGGGGGAGGGAGAGTCGCTGGGCGGCCACGCATGGTCGACTGAGGCAACAGATCGACAGTTTGAACCAGGAGAACGGCTCTCTGAGAGACGAGGTGAAAAAACCGAAACGCAACTTTAATTATACAGCAGCTCTTAAACACAAACATGCATCCCAGAATGCTTCACTACAGACTAGAGACATGGGTCAGATAGTTTAAAACTCACACAAGACAGGAGATGTTGATCAAATTCATAAGAGTAGAAAGTGAAGTTAAAAATCAGATCAGGTAGATACTAGAAATACATAACGGATATGATCAGGCAGGTTTCTCTTCTTGAGTTTGATATCAAGTGTGAAAAGTCCTGCTTTCTTTTTAAGAGTTTTCTCTTCTCATTTTAGATCCAAATGTTAGAGAAGCTTCGGCTCAGCACCTGGAAGAAAAGTCCGATCAATGCAGAGAAGGACAAAGGATCCAAAGACGGTCCAAGAACGTCTGAGGGCAACATTTCATCTGTGACCAAAGGAGTGAAGTTTGCTGTGAGTATTTCTGAACCGTTTTTCTGGTTTCCCTGTTCTTACAGAGGTCATAGAGTCTGATGTTAATGTGATTTGTTTTCTCTCTGTGTGCTCAGAGTCCTCTTGACTCCAGAGGAAGCAGCAGCAGCAGCAGCAGTCCTCCACACAGCGGCACCACTGCACCACCTGTGAGGAGCTGCAGGGAGAGTCAGGCTGCTGCAGGTCAGTGAAAAGCTTCAGAGACATTATGTTGCATCCAGACAGCTCAGAAAGCAGGTTTTTTTCTGATTTCCAACATAAACGGCCACTGAAGTCCGAGAGCCGACTCAGAAACTCTGAGGAAAAAAAATTCCATCCTGACTTCACCAACATTGGTTCATCTTATGTCACACATCAGTGGCAGCCTCCACAGAAAAGCCACAAGTGAATGGAAAAACATTACAAAAAAATTTTTGTTGCCATTTTCCAGTTTTCTATTGAACTATACAGTAAAAAGTAGAGTTCATAAATGTAGTTAATTTGATTTGCGAATGTGTAACAAATTTGATTTGGCAAACAATAGCTGAAATTGAATAAGTCTGTGAGATTTTGTTCAGGGCACATCATCTACTTCATTCAGATATGCCAGAAGTTTCCTGCTGAAGTCAGAGGTCAGAGTTTTCGATTCAGGAAACCCTGACCTCCTAGTTGTCTGGGACGCAACATCAATTTTAAATCATTGCAGACCTGTTGTGTGACGAGCTTTGGTGTGTTATTTCTCTTTAACTGTCGTCTCATGTGTTGACTGTCATCAGGGATGAAGAGCAGCCTGAGAAAATCCTCGGTGCCCGTCTCCTTTGCACCTTCCTCCTCGCTACCCAGCAAGAGGAAAGAGGAGAAGTCAATATCTGCTGCCTGCAGGAGTCAGGACAACCAGCCAAACCAGAACCAGGACAAGTCACAGAAACAACCTGCGGTAAGAAACGTTTCATGTGAACTAACAGAGAAGATCAACAAACTACTGCTGTGAGGTTTAATTTGATCTTTTTTCATTTGGCAATATCTCACTGTAGAGCTCAGATTGTCTAAAAGAATCTGAGAGCTGCGAGGCAAAGGAGCCAGAATCTGCTCAGGAGGTTATTACACACCCGGATGGGAAGGTGAGGACAAATCCGACAAATTTTCAGAAGCCTAAAAATATTCATTGTCTTCCAAATTGAAGTATTTAAGTGCTGGTGTTTTTATCCTGTAGATAGAGAAAGTTCTAGCGAGCGGCGAACGACTCATCTCTTTCCCCAACGGGACCCAGAAGGAAGTTTCAGCAGACGGACTGATTGTCAAAGTTACGTTCTTCAACGGAGACACCAAACAGGTCACAGCCGACCAGAGAGTGGTGAGCGCTTCAGACACAAGTTCATGTCACTGATACTGCTTTGAAATATATTTAAAGCTCGTAAAACAAACCTCCTCTGGTGAAATAACTCTCTGCTCCTCACGCTCAGATCTATTACTACGCTGAGGCACAAACCACACACATCACGTACCCAGACGGCATCGAGGTCCTGCACTTTCCCAACAACCAAACGGGTGAGAAACGACCACTATCAGTGCAGGACTTCGTTTGTAGCTTCAAGTGGTTTTATTTTGACTAAATTCAAACATCTGACTCGTCTGTTTCCTATTTTGGCTCCAGAGAAACATTACCCAGACGGCAGAAAAGAAATCACCTTCCCAGATCAGACCATCAAAAACCTTTTTCCAAACGGCCGAGAGGAGAGCGTGCTGACAGATGGGACAGTCATTCAAGTCAACCCGTAAGTGAAAACACATCTCCAGACATACTTCTAACACAACACAAACACTAACCGGTCATGTGTGTGTGTGTGTTTTTCTCAGGGACGGCACCAAAGAGATCCACTTCAACACGGGCCAGAGGGAGATTCACACGGCCGACTACAAGAGGAGAGAGTATCCTGACGGCACCGTGAAGACCGTCTACACCGACGGGCGGCAGGAGACGCGTTACCCCACAGGACGAGTCAGGATTAAAGACAAAGACGGAAACATCATCGTGGACAAACATGATGTGTGACACCTCAGAAAGTTCAGACACTAAGTCCAAAGAGCTGTTATTCCTGAGGATAAATAACCTTTTTGTTCTTTTTTATCGATTTCCTAATACTTGAATGTGCTTCAAAAGCTGACAGTCAACTGTGAATACGTCTGAAGCCTTTATTTATGCATTAGACAGGTTTTTCTAGGATACCTGTTTTTGTAAAGGACATAACAGACCATGTGAGGGTATCCCTAATTTTGAAAAAACTTCCTTCTACATCTTTTTTTTTTTTTTTTTTTTTTACTCCATTACCTTCAGTTTCAGATCCACCACTAAACTGTACTCATGATCTGGATACTTGAAAATCAACTCTGTTTACGTATTCAGGAAAAGGCTCCAGTGTTTTTTTATGTTTGTTTACAATTTTAACCTGTAAAAATGTTAAATACATATTTATTTTCTTAGCAGACTGTAAATGTTTTGTAAATAAAT
>RPOG01002232.1:60007-101974 GCA_008086565.1 Thalassoma bifasciatum | reverse complement strand
TCAGAGCAGGACACCAGCTTTCTGACAGCTCCTCACAGCTCCCATCAGCCCCTGCTGCAGCTGCTGTGTGGAAACATAGAGCGTTTCCTGTGTGGTTTTCAGGGTTTGAGGTTTTAGAGAAGACGAGGCAGAAAACAGATAAAGAAAAAGGGTTGTGATCTGTGTTTGGCTTCATTTAGAAATAATATTCAAACTTTTCTTGACACCACAGAAAAACAAACTGCAGACTGTTTGTGGAAAAACTGAATATTTATTTATCTACAGAAGAAAACTGGCTCAACCATTTCACCAGACAGAGCAGAAAATAAAGACACTGAACACAGGAGGTTTTTCATGAAGGACTGAAGCTTCTCTTTGGATCAACACTGACAAACACCATGACTGAGAAGAACCAGGACTAGAAAAGAACTCTGGCGCCACCTAGAGTTGATAAAAAAGAACAATGTCCCTGTTCAACTGTTTCTTTCATTGACTTAAAAAAACCTTTTAACCCCCTACACTCCATCCAATTCTGGTCTATTTACCATGTTACGTTTCAGAGCTTATAACCGTAGAACATGAGGTCAAAATTCATCAGTGACTCCTCATTTAAAAGATTAAAGTCTCTAGTTTCAGAAAATGTCATGTTTTTATATGTGGCTAAACACATCAGGATAAATGCGGCTGAAACACTTTTTTCCTTAATTTTTTTATAACCATTTTAGAACATCATTAACTTCAGTCGGTAGTTATTAGGAAGCCCTGTACAATTCAATTCAGACCTCATTTTTTGTTTTTAAATTACTTGAAATAAGACATTTTCCTGGACTTAACAGTTTAATGTAGCTCATATGAAGACTAATAAAACTTTTTTTTACTAAAAATGAGACATAATGACTTGCTTGGATTTCAGTTTTTGCAGTGTAGAGTTCATTTCTTATTTTCAACACACCTCATCTTAGGTTTTGAGAGGATTAATTCTTCTGAGATCAGACAGTTTGGAGATTAACACTGTTCGTAAAGATAGTTTAGATTATGTCTGATCCTCATTAAAGCGTTGATTCAATGGCTGTTTTCCAAACCCCCTACTACACTAGCGATGCCTACTACATCAGCTGAAATTCAGTTTGTAGTATCAGTATGCGAAAACTTGCGAGATCTGTAGTAAACTACAAGTTCCCGGATGTTTCTACTGATCTGGGAAAATTTCTCAGGCCGTTTTCGAATTCACCTACTACATACTACTTTCCAATGCAGTATGAAGTAGACACTGATACTGCATACTGTATGTGAATGTAGTTTGTAGTGTGACAGTTCTGTTTGGTCTGTTTTGTAGTTTGCTACACTGGTTTCCAGTTTGAGGAATGGGAGAGTAAAGCTGATGGATTTTTTTTCTTGACTTTTCCATAATTTATTATTATCAAGTTATATTAGGAAAACTTAATACATATTGAATCAATATTCTCCGGAAAAAAAACCCTCTAAAGTTTAAAGGAAAATGTTGGAATTTTCAGGTTTGGAAAGTCGCAAATTTAACGCACAGAACAGGATTAAAACACAGACGTCCTCTGCAGTTGTTACAAATGATAATTGGTCAAAACGCTTTGAACTGCATGAGTTTTACCAGGAGACCTCTGACCTTTGTAATAACTGTAGAGGACGTCTGTGTTTAAATGTGGATGTATACTGCAGCAATATTAATCACATTTGATTTTTAGTATTTTACCATATGTTATTCATTGAAAATAATCTGGAGGGGATTGACATTTTACTTTTAGAGATGATGGAAAAGCTGTTTCTGATAATGCAGGTATGATTTCAAATGTTAATAGGATAATTATAACATATACCATGTAAGTTCCCCACTTAAATTATGTTTTAGGGTTTTACACTTGAATTGTTCCACTGCTTCGCCCGAACTTTCTCCAGTTTCCGTCATTTTCAATTCAGACCTGCGTCCAGGCGCTTTGCATTGTGGGAAACAGTACGCCAGGTAGACTGGTCAGATGCATACTGAGAAATTTTTGTTTGTTTGTCAATTTGGGGGCGCTCAGGTTGAGGTGAATTACTGACACTTACTGGAATAAATCAGCTCAACTACAACACAACAACAAAAATGTGAAACGGTCCCAGAGATAAAAGTGAAGTGACAGGAAAGAAACAGCGGTAAATCTGCTCACTTCATCATGAAAGTTTACTTTTACCAAATTCATAAAAGCCCCTAAATCATTTATCACTTTTTATTTCAACTAACAGCCTACGTGGGTAATGAGGACGCAGTTTTTACACCAGCTGGAAAAATAAAAAGTGAGTTGGTTTCAGATTTATTTTCAATACACGATAACTTTCGATGCAAGATTAAAAATCAAATATGGTGATTTTGCTGAAATAAACTTTTATACCTTTACAAATATGATAAAATCAGGACACTAATCTCTCCCTGGATTTGTTGTTTTTCTAAATAAATCAAAAATGTTCCTTGAACCACAAAAAATAATGAAAAAAACATAAAAATTCTCAAAAAAATTTACAACTTCCTTCACATGCTTAATTTCATCTATTTATTTTCCTTTGTATCTCACTGACATCTAATTTAACTTATCTACTTTTGTTGCTCCTGTAACTTCACCACTGATTTATATGGTTAATTAATGACTGAAATGTACTCATGGTTTATTTGTGATAAAATTAAACATTCGAAAAAAAAACCATCAGCTCCACTTCCTGAAACAGAAATCCAGAGTAGAATATGACTAAACAGGTCCAACAAAACAGTCAGACTTCATACATGTGAAAGTAGTAGGTAGTAGGCAGTGCCGACTACCTACTACTTTCACATGTAGTATGTCGTGGGTGGTTTGGAAAACAGCCAATCTCACTTGGTCCTGATGACAGTGAAGATCCACAAGATGGCAGCGTGTTCACAGCAGACTCAACAGTGATGCTTCACTCATCAATGTGAATACAACACTTCTGCAACAAGCTGCCACTGAGAGGAGCTTAGAACAATAAAAGTAGAAATAAATGAATAAATTAGAAAAGTCCATTAGAGACAACAGCTTGTCTATAATTCTGAATTGAATTGTACAGGGCTTCCTAATAACTACCAACTGAAGTTAATGATGTTCAAAAATGGTTATAAAAAACTAAGGAAAAAAGTGTTTCAGCTGCATTTATCCTTATGTGGACTTTAGCCACATATAAAAACATGACATTTTATGAAACTAGAGACTTTAATCTTTCAAATGAGGTGATACTGATGAATTTTGACCTCATGTCCTACGGTTATAAGCTCTGAAACGCAACATGGTAAATAAACCAGAATTGGATGGAGTGTAGGGGGTTAAAAGGTTTTTTTATATCAGTGAAAGACAAAGTCAAACAGAGACGTTGTTCTTGTTTATCAACTCTAGATGGCGGCAGAGTTCTTTTCTAGTCCTGGTTCTTCTCAGTCATGGTGTTTGTCAGTGTTGATCCAAAGAGAAGCTTCAGTCCTTCATGAAAATCCTCATTTTTTTCAGTGTCTTTATTTTCCGCTCTGTCTGGAAAAATGGTTGACCCAGTTTTCTTCTAAAACTGAATAAATATTCAGTTTTTCACAAACAGTCTGCAGTTTGTTTTTCTGTGGTGTCAGGAAAAGTTTGAATATTATTTCTAAATGAAGCCAAACACAGATCACAACCCTTTTTCTTTATCTGTTTTCTGCCTCGTCTTCTCTGAAACCTCAAACCCTGAAAACCACACAGGAAAAGCTCTATGTTTCCACGCAGCAGCTGCAGCAGGGGCTGATGGGAGCTGTGAGGAGCTGTCAGAAAGCTGGTGTCCTGCTCTGATCTCTCAGCTCGTCCTTGTTTGTCCTCAGCAGCGTCAGAGCGTCACTTCTCCTCAGGTTGAGCAGAGGAAACACAAACGCCACAGCACAAAATGCTTCTCCTCCAAGCAGCTGCTGCCCTGTGCTGTCTGTGTTCAGGTGAGTGTTTCAATCAGCCAATCAGGAGCCAACAAAGTCCACCTTTACCAAACACTGTCTCACTCACCTTCACCTGTCTGTCTCTGTGTCTGCAGCTCTGCTCACCACGGCAGAAGAGCTGATTCAGGAGGATTTAACTCTGACCAGGAGAGTCGGAGAACAAGTCTCCTTCAGCTGTGGACAAACTGACAGATGTGATAGTGAAGGGGTTCTCTGGTACCAGAAGAAAGACACAGAAACATTCAAAAGGATTCTTGATATAGACGTGTCTAATGGTTATGTTGACAAAGACTCCTACAATCATCCTCAGAAAGATGATTTCTCAGCTGTAAACAAACAGAACGGCTGGGAGTTACAGATCCAGAGTGTTAAACTCTCTCATTCAGCCACCTACTACTGCTCCTGTGAGAAATTTGTCGCCCACAGTGAGAAATGTTGTGAGCAGCCTGAACAAAAACCAACAGATGAACAGATGTCACTCAGAGAGCAGAAACCACAGACAGAGTCACAAACATGATGAACTGAGAAACTCATTTCTCTACTGCTGACAGGAACACTTCATTATATTATATTATATTATATTATATCATTTGAGTCTAACTTGACTCTGTCAGTTTGTCTGTTAAGTGAAATGATCAGTGACAAAAGCCTCAGAGCTCAGACTGAGATCATATAAACTCCAAACACTCTCGACCTGTTCATCCTCAAATTTTTGGACCATTTTGAGATCAATAAAAGGATCCTACACAAGGTACTGTTTGATTTTTCTTTTTACTTTCTTCCTTGTTTTATTGTTTTATTGTTCTCTTTTAGTAAAATGTGAGTCCAGATAAAATCCAGAGCTTCATGATTTGACTGAACTGATCCTGATGTTTTCATGAAGCCTGAGCTCAGTAAAGAATTCTTGTGTTTATATTCTGATACATTCAGCTCATTTAGAAACTTTATTTACATTTGAACTCACAGATTTACAGATCTACAGCTCCACAATAACAGGAAGAACCAACCACAGGATAAAAACAGAGGCTATGCTAATGCTAACATGTTAACTAGCTGATCAGAGTTCAACATGGATTAAAACAGACATGACTCTGTAGTGGAGGTCACTGCATCAATAAAAACAGACATGGACCACATGGGCTCTGAATGACTTTATCTGCCAATGGGATAAGAAAAAAGTTTCTTGTTTTAGGACATCTTTCTAATCTCAAGAAACTTTACCAGTGAATTTTTCTTATCTCATTGGCAGATTGTTTTTACTTGTTAAGAGCAATTCAGACCTCATTGTTGTCCTTAAATAACTTGAAATGAGACATTTTTATGAACTAGTCTGGTGAATGTGGCTCAAGTCAAGAAAAATAAGACAATTTTTACCACAAATAAGACAAAATGACTTGCTTAGATTTCCGTTTTTGCAGATTTGGGGTAAACAGAGTGAAATGTTTGATGAAGTGAGCTCAACTCTGAAAAAGAGGAGAAAAGAAGAGACAGACCTGTTGATGTGAACTTTAGAGAAAAACTTCATGGAGCTGAAATCTGATCCTGGTTCATCCTCTGACTCATTCAGCAGCTCACAGGTTTTTGTACGACGCTTTCTCACTGTGGGAGGCAGCATACGTGACCACCTCATCTTTGGCTCTGGGACTAAACTGTTTGTAACAGGTAAGAAACAAATTCTACTTTTTATTTTGTGAAATGGATTTCTGCTCCTTCATGTGTCTCATTTGTTCCTGTTTTTGATTTGGATCATTTTTCCAGCTTTTGTAAAATATAAAATTCATCATTCATGTCAGAAGTTTAAAGCTCTCTGCACATCTGAACTTAGTTTATTTTTAGTTTGATCTGTTAAAAAGATCAAGATCATTCAAATGTTAGAAACAAACTTTACTCTACAAATTTACTTCACTGTCAGTCAGTTTGAATAATTTCTTCTTCCTACTAAACAAGAGAACATGATTTATTCTAAAATGATCCCACACTGAAAAAAAAATATATATATAAGTAAGTGTTAATGTCTTATTTTTGTAAAAAATGTAGTTTCAGAATTAATATGAGCCACATTTACCAGTCTAGAAAAATGTCTTGTTCAAGTCTGAAATACTCGTAACGGAGAAAAATAGTTTGCCAATGGGAAAAGAAATAAAATAAGTTAAATGTGAAGAAACTTGACGAGCAATTTTTTCTTGTGCCGTTGGCAGATTCTTATTTTTTTTACTTATTTTGTACAATTGGCAGATTTTTTTCACTCAGTACAAGCAATTCAAACATCATTTTTGTCTCTAAATATCTTAAAATATGACATGTTTCTGGACTGGAAAGGAAAATGAGGCTCATATTAAGTTCAAAATGATATTTCTACGAAAACTAAGCCACTAACACTGTTTTCAGTTTGTTGCCGTGCAAGAGTAGAGTAAAAAGACTCATTAATTTTCATATTCACTGTTTATTTATGTGATACACAGAAAGAAAAATGTGCAATGGTTTGACTATTGAAAGCTGTACTCACTGTCCTGTCTTTATATTTGAATTCATTTCATATAATTTAATCATGATTCTGTTTGTTAAAGCAGCTGCTGAGTCGACTTCATCTCTAAATGAAACTAAGTCAAATAAAACTCAGTAAAATGATTCTTGTCTGGCTTAAACAGAGTTTGATCTTTGGATGATGTGGCTGTCTTTATTTATTATCTTCATTTAAAGATGTAATTCCTCTTTAATAAGGTCTCAAATTTGAAACAGAAAAAAAAACTAAAAGAGGAAAAATACTGAAATAACTTGAAACAGTTGCTATGTCGTAGAAAACGTTTAACAGAGGTGAAAACTTGTCTAAATTTGACGTTTTGGATCAACAACAGGTCATTTTTGTGATTCATGTAGATTTCCATTTGATTTACCTATTTGTTTATTTTAATTTTTATTCAGGAATATATTTATTCTTTTATTGGCGCTAGCTAGCTTGTTTGGCTGACATGCAATCTGTTTTCTTGCGTTTTAAAGATGCGCTCGTGTCTGTTTGTTAAATGTAGCTGCTTTGTCATGTTGCTGATGCATGACTGTGTCGTTCTCGCTCTTTAGGCCATTTACCGTAATTAATTTCTCTGGTTCAAAAAATAATCAAAAGATGATAAATGGAACAAAATTTATTGTGGGGGTAATGAGTGTATGTGTATTTTAACATTCTTCATTCAGATGATATTTTCTTATTAATTCTTAAAACAAAACAACTGCAATCACACAGCTGTCGTATGAAGTTTTCCTCTGTTGTTGTTTTCTGTGAGTAACTGATGTGAATCTTTAAAGCTGAAGAAAACTGTTGAAAGTGCAGAAAGAAAGTGCAGAAAGAAAGTCAGTGAATAATGTGTCTGACAGAGTTTGACACAGTTGATGTGAGTTTGTCCTGAAGAGAGAGAGAAGTTGAGTGATCAGAGCCCGTTTGCCTCCTCAGATGAGCGCGTGGTGAAGCCCGTGGTGAGCGTTTACCCAGCAGCACCCAGAGCCCAGCTGGAGGGGAAGAAGAGCTCCCTGCTGTGTGTGGCCTCAGACATGTTTCCTCCTCTGGTCCAGATCTCCTGGAAAAGACAGAAGGAGGACGGTGGTCTGGAGGTGCTGCCCCCTGCTGACGGAGAGCAGCTGCAGCTCACAGAGTCTGGACGCAGCATCGTCTCCATCCTGATCCTCCAACACCGTCAGAGAGAGAACAGCTCAGAGAAATACGNCCACAAAGCTCAGCAGCAGAGCCAGAGTAAGAACCACACACACTTTAGTCTCCAGACACAGGGACCACACACTCATTAACCTCTGTCTCCATGTGTGTGTTTCTCTCTCTCTCTCCATCAGTGTTGTTCCAGTCTGAGTGCAGGCTGAAGCTGCTCTCTGGTCTCTACTCTCTGCTGATAGTGAAGAGTCTGGTTTTCTGCTGTGGACTCTCTCTGCTGAGGATCCTCACAAACAAACCAGCGTCCATCAGCTGCTCATGTGCTGACTGACTGTCTTCTGCTGGCCTCTTCTCAGCCTCATCATCAAACCTCAACAGCTCTGTCAACGCTTTTCTCAGCAGCTACAAACGCACATTCAAACATGTGGAGGCTGTTTGTTCAATGGATCAATCTCTGCAGCCTTAGAGAAAGAAATCAATCAAATCTTCACAACCGCTCCTTCAAATTCACCTTCTTACTGTTGATCCAAGCTACAATTTATATGAAGACTTTAAATTTTCAGCTTTTTTAAATATTGTATTGTGTGAGCACAGCAGGCTTTTAATATTTTTAACAGAGCAACTTTCTGAATAAACATCAGAATTTCCAGTGTGTGTGTGTTTTATTCACATCTTTGTTGTTGTCAAAAACTTTTTCAAGTTTTTTTTCCAGAATTCAGCTTTTTGGACAAAGTTTATTTTCAGCTACGAGCAGTTTGACTGAAAGAAAACTAACCAAATAACTAAAACTGGATTATTAAAAAACAATTGATTACAGCTAAAAAATCAAATAATGACAAAAGGGAGTCAGATCAAAACAAATGATGGAAACGTCCTTGGTTTTTCATCTCTGTCAAATACCTTTAATTGTAAATTGTTCAGGATGGGTGTTAAATTTTGAAATATGTATTATATAACAGTACAATTATCAAATGGAGATTATTATTTTTAAATGTAAAAAACCTGAATAAACCTGTAATTGTAAAAAAAAAACCTCCGAACTTAACTTGGATTAAAAAAGTAAAATATTCAAGTAGGTATGATTAAATCAATCAATTATTGGATGGAGATTATTCTAATGACTCATAAAAGTCAAACTAAAACTTGAATTGTAAAAAAAAAAGAAAAAAAATGACTCAACTTCAATTGAAAAAATGAATCAAAACATGACAAAATTATATTATTTAATGATTTATTCAGAAGTGACCTAGGCATCCATTTAAATTATATACATATTTTAGAATTCATTTTAATTTGGGTGAAAGATAAAACAGTTTGGAAGAAAAAAAATGTTTAATTCACACAATCAAGTCTACAAAATATGTTATTAACAAATACAGTTATATTGAGATTATGATTATGTATTATTAAAATCTATAACAAACACCAAAACTTCTAAAAACGGTCTCAAAACTAAACTAAAATGAAGACAAGTTAAAAATTATAAAAAGCTCTGAACAAACTTCACCTCCATGTTGTGAAAACTGTTCTCGTGTTTATGTGAATAAATAACTTAAATCAGCTTCAAAGTTAATTTTAGTCAGACATAAAGGAGCAAACATGACGGTGTTTGTTTTTTCTAAATGTTTTCTAAATGTGAGCTGGTGAGTTTTTAGCAGCAGGTTGAAAGCTGCTCCTTTAATAAGTGTGTGTGAAAGTGTGTGTGTGTGTGAAAGTGAAGTTCTACGCTGATGATTCTGTTCTTTATCCACATCAACTCACAGCTCAGGCAGCTGCTTTAAAACTTCAGCACTTTTAAATCTTTTATCAGTGTTTAAAATGTCGTCTAAGAAAACAAAAATCTTAAAGTGACGGCTCATCTTTTTCCTGACGAGTGTGAACATGAAAATAAATAAAGTTTAATGAGTTTAATGAGGAGAATCTTCTGGATCCTAAAAAGCTGCTGCTCTTTGTTTCAGACCTGGAGGTGACGGTGAAAGAGTGTGTGAGTGTGTGTGTGTGTGTGTGTGTGTGTGTGTGTGTGTGTGTGAGTGTGTGTGCAGCAGCAGCAGATCTGACTCTCTGTGGTTATTAGGACTCAGAAAAAGCTGTTGACAGCAGATCATCACTTCCTTCCTGCAGCACAGAGACAATGATCGGTGGTTTTCTGCTCTAACCGTCAGTTTGTTTGTTTTTTTCTCAGCTTTTCAGCAGCATCAACCACAGGAACAACCATCCACTCTGGTTCAAGCATCATTCCAGGAAATCCAGTCTGATTTCAGTGCTGAGAAATCAAACAGACTTCTTCTCGTCTGCTCAGAGCGTCTTTAAAACTCTCACTGATTCTTAGAGGAAAGTTCTTTCTCCAATGTTGGACTCTACTTTCATCCTCTGACTCTGTCTGATCCTCACATTTATCACTTTAGTTTCTGTTTCCTAACTGGGACAGACAGAAAACTCACATTATTTCAGCAGAGTTCAGACTTTATTCAGACTGATCAAACCTCTGAGTCGTTTATTTCAAACAGCTGAAGCTTTAACAATTTTAGTTTCATTTAGATTTTGTACATGTAACAATAATAATCTCCATTTAATAACTGTACTGTTTTATAATACATATTTAAAAACAAAATAAAATTTAACACGATGTCTGAAGAATTTATAATTAAAGGATTCTGATAGAGTTGAAAACTTAAAACGTCTCTATCACTTGTTGTGGTCTGACTCAATTTTGTTTCTATTTCATTTTTCAGCTGTAATTAAATCTTTTTACTAATCCAGTCTTAGTTATTTGTCAGTTTTCTTTCAGTCAAACTGCTCGTAGCTGAAAATAAACTTTATCCAAAAAATTGAATTCTGGAAAAACTTGAAAAAGTTTGTTGTGAAGCCACATTTGAATAACTTGTCTGAGGGATTAATAATTACAGGTTTCTGACACAGATAAAAACGTAAAGTATTTTCTATATTTTGCCTTAATTTGACTCATTTTTGAAAGGACACTAAACACTTTCAATAACTTGTTGTTTTTATCTTAAAACAATTTTTTTGAATTTTATATTTAAATTGTAACCAAATCTTTTTAATGACCCGGTCTTGATTATTTGGTCAGTTTCCTTAAACTACCATAACTATGTCCGAAAAGTTGAATTCTGGAAAAACTTGAAAACATTTTTGATGGTTTGTTGTGAAGCCAAAATCAGATCCATAAAAACAAAGATGTGAATAAAACACACACACACTGGAAATTCTGATGTTTATTCAGAAAGTTGCTCTGTTAAAAATATTAAAAGCCTGCTGTGCTCACACAATACAACATTTAAAAAAGCTGAAAGTTTAAATTCTTCATATAAATTGTGGCTTGAATCAACAGTAAGAAGGTGAATTTGAAGGAGCGGTTGTGAAGATTTGATTGATTTCTTTCTCTAAGGCTGCAGAGATTGATCCATTGAACAAACAGCCTCCACATGTTTGAATGTGCGTTTGTAGCTGCTGAGAAAAGCGTTGACAGAGCTGATGAGGTTTGATGATGAGGCTGAGAAGAGGCCAGCAGAAGACAGTCAGTCAGCACATGAGCAGCTGATGGACGCTGGTTTGTTTGTGAGGATCCTCAGCAGAGAGAGTCCACAGCAGAAAACCAGACTCTTCACTATCAGNGTTGGAGGATCAGGATGGAGACGATGCTGCGTCCAGACTCTGTGAGCTGCAGCTGCTCTCCGTCAGCAGGGGGCAGCACCTCCAGACCACCGTCCTCCTTCTGTCTTTTCCAGGAGATCTGGACCAGAGGAGGAAACATGTCTGAGGCCACACACAGCAGGGAGCTCTTCTTCCCCTCCAGCTGGGCTCTGGGTGCTGCTGGGTAAACGCTCACCACGGGCTTCACCACGCGCTCATCTGAGGAGGCAAACGGGCTCTGATCACTCAACTTCTCTCTCTTCAGGACAAACTCACATCAACTGTGTCAAACTCTGTCAGACACATTATTCACTGACTTTCTTTCTGCACTTTCTTTCTACACTTTCAACAGTTTTCTTCAGCTTTAAAGATTCACATCAATTACTCACAGAAAACAACAACAGAGGAAAACTTCATACGACAGCTGTGTGATTAGTTGTGTTGTTTTGTTTTAAGAATTAATAAGAAAATATCATCTGAATGAAGAATGTTAAAATACACATACACTCATTACCCCCACAATAAATTATATTCCATTTATCATCTTTTGATTATTTTTTGAACCGGAGAAATTAATTACGGTAAATGTCTAAAGAGCGAGAACGACACAGTCATGCATCAGCAACATGACAAAGCAGCTACATTTAACAAACAGACACGAGCGCATCTTTAAAACGCAAAAAAACAGATTGCATGTCAGCCAAACAAGCTAGCTAGCGCCAATAAAAGAATAAATATATTCATGAATAAAAATGAAAATAAACAAATAGGTAAATCAAATGGAAATCTACATGAATCACAAAAATGACCTGTTGTTGATCCAAAACGGCAAATTTTGACAAGTTTTCACCACTGTTAAACTTTTTCTACAATATAGCAACTGTTTCAAGTTATTTCAGTATTTTTCTTTTTTTAGTTTTTTTTCTGTTTCAAATTTGAGACCTTATTTAAGAGGAATTACATCTCTAAATGAAGATAATAAATAGAGACAGCCACATCATCCTACGATCAAACTCTGTTTAAGCCAGACAAGAATAAAAAATCATTTTACTGAGTTTTATTTGACTTAGTTTCATTTAGAGATGAAGTTGACTCAGCAGCTGCTTTAACAAACAGAATCATGATTAAATTATATGAAATGAATTCAAATATAAAGACAGGACAGTGAGTACAGCTTTCAATAGTCAAACCATTGCACATTTTTCTTTCTGTGTATCACATAAATAAACAGTGAATATGAAAACTAATGAGTCTTTTTACTCTACTCTTGCACGGCAACAAACTGAAATCTAAGTCAGTGTTAGTGGCTTAGTTTTCGTAGAAATGTCTTTTTGAACTTAATATGAGCCTCATTTACCTTTTCAGTCCAGAAACATGTCATATTTCAAGATGTTTAGAGACAAAAATGATGTTTGAATTGCTTGTATTGAGTAAAAAAAATCTGCCAGTTAGAATAATTTCTGCTTCCTTTAAAACAAGAGAACATGGTTTATACTAACCACACTGCAAAAGAAAAAAAAAGTTATCTAAGTAAGTGTTAATGTCTTATTTTTGGAAAAAATGTGGTTTTAGAATTAATGACATAAGAAATAAGTTAAAAAAAAAAAATCTACCAACGGCACAAGAAAAAAATTGCACTTCAAGTTTCTTCAAATTTAACCAATTTTATTTCTTATCCCATTGGCAGATTATTTTTCCCCGTTACAAGTATTTCAGACTTGAAACAAGACATTTTTCTAGACTGGTCTGGTCAATGTATCTCATTAATTCTAAAACCACATTTTTTCCAAAAATAAGACATTAACACTTACTTAGATAACATTTTTTTTCTTTTGCAGTGTGGTTAGTATAAATCATGTTCTCTTGTTTTAAAGGAAGCAGAAATTATTCTAACTGACTGACAGTAAAATATATTGTAAAGTTTAACATTTGAATGATCAGATCTTTTTAACAGATCAAATACAAAATAAATTAAGTTCAGATGTGCAGAGAGCTTTAAACTTCTGACATGAATGATGAACTTTATATTTTACAAAAGCTGAATAAATGATCCAAATCAAAAACAGGAACAAATGAGACACATGAAGGAGCAGAAATCCATTTCATAGAATAAAAAGTAGAATTTGATTTCTTACCTGTTACAAACAGTTTAGTCCCAGAGCCAAAGATTTCGTAATCGCTGCCTCCCACAGTGAAAAAGCGTCGTACAAAAACCTGTGAGCTGCTGATACTCAGTCTCCTACTTGGTCCTAGTCTAAAGTCGAGGTACTTCAAAAAGAGATTTCAAGTGTAGTTGTCCAGACAGAGAAGAAAAGAGGAGAAAAAGTCTCGACTCGAGTGAAGTAGTTTGTAAAGTGAGACAAATGGGGTTTAGACGTAAAACGGAAATCTAAGCAAATCATTTTGACTTATTTGTAGTAAAAATTGACTTGAGCCACATTCACCAGACTAGTTCATAAAAATGTCTCATTTCAAGTTATTTAAGGACAACAATGAGGTCTGAATTGCTCGTAACAAGTAAAAACAATCTGCCAATGAGACAAGAAAAATTCACTGGTAAAGTTTCTTGAGATTAGAAAGATGTCCTAAAACAAGAAACTTTTTTCTAATCCCATTGGCAGATAAAGTCATTCAGAGCCCATGTGGTCCATGTCTGTTTTTATTGATGCAGTGACCTCCACTACAGAGTTGTGTCTGTTTTTATTGATGCAGTGACCTCCACTACAGAGTCATGTCTGTTTTAATCCATGTTGAACTCTGATCAGCTAGTTAACATGTTAGCATTAGCACAGCCTCTGTTTTTATCCTATGGTTGATTCTTCCTGTTAAACACCTCGACATCTAGACATTTAGACACTCAAATTTACATTTATTTCAAAGATTTACTCGACTTACATAGTCTTATATTTGTGTTCTTAAGAAATGACTCGAGTCCGAAGTACTTTTGTAGTCCTAGTCAAGTCAGTTTAGTAGAAGCTCTGGATTTTATCTGGACTCACATTTTACTAAAAGAGAACAATGAAACAACAAAATAAGGAAGAAAGTAAAAAGAAAACAAACAGTACCTTGTGTCGGATCCTTTCATTGATCTCAAAATGGTCCAAAAAGTTGAGGATGAACAGATCGAGTGTGTTTGGAGTTTAAATGATCTCAGTCTGAGCTCTGAGGCTTTAGTCACTGATCATTTCAAGTTAGACTCTAATGATATAATATAATATAATATAATATAATATAATGAAGTGTTCCTGTCAGCATTAGAGAAATGAGTTTCTCAGTTCATCATGTTTGTGACTCTGTCTGTGGTTTCTGCTCTCTGAGTGACATCTGTTCATCTGTTGGTTTTTGTTCAGGCTGCTCACAACATTTCTCACTGTGGGATGATTTCAAACAGGAGCAGTAGTAGGTGGCTGAATGAGAGAGTTTAACACTCTGGATCTGTAACTCACAGCCGTTCTGTTTGTTTACAGCTGAGAAATCATCTTTCTGAGGATGGTTGTAGCGGTCTTTCTCAACATCACCATTAAACTTGTTTATATGAAGAATCCCTCTGAATGTTTCTGTGTCTTTCTTCTGGTACCAGTAAAAATTGGTACGGCATCTGTCTGTTCGTCCACAGCTGAAGGAGACTTGTTCTCCGACTCTCCTGGTCAGAGTTAAATCCTCCTGAATCACCCCTTCTGCCGTGGTGAGCAGAGCTGCAGACACAGAGACAGACAGGTGAAGGTGAGTGAGACAGTGTTTGGTAAAGGTGGACTTTGTTGGCTCCTGATTGGCTGATTGAAACACTCACCTGAACACAGACAGCACAGGGCAGCAGCTGCTTGGAGGAGAAGCATTTTGTGCTGTGGCGTTTGTGTTTCCTCTGGTCAACCTGAGGAGAAGTGACGCTCTGACGCTGCTGAGGACAAACAAGGACGAGCTGAGAGATCAGAGCAGGACACCAGCTTTCTGACAGCTCCTCACAGCTCCCATCAGCCCCTGCTGCAGCTGCTGTGTGGAAACATAGAGCTTTTCCTGTGTGGTTTTCAGGGTTTGAGGTTTTAGAGAAGACGAGGCAGAAAACAGATAAAGAAAAAGGGTTGTGATCTGTGTTTGGCTTCATTTAGAAATAATATTCAAACTTTTCCTNGCCGTGGTGAGCAGAGCTGCAGACACAGAGACAGACAGGTGAAGGTGAGTGAGACAGTGTTTGGTAAAGGTGGACTTTGTTGGCTCCTGATTGGCTGATTGAAACACTCACCTGAACACAGACAGCACAGGGCAGCAGCTGCTTGGAGGAGAAGCATTTTGTGCTGTGGCGTTTGTGTTTCCTCTGGTCAACCTGAGGAGAAGTGACGCTCTGACGCTGCTGAGGACAAACAAGGACGAGCTGAGAGATCAGAGCAGGACACCAGCTTTCTGACAGCTCCTCACAGCTCCCATCAGCCCCTGCTGCAGCTGCTGTGTGGAAACATAGAGCTTTTCCTGTGTGGTTTTCAGGGTTTGAGGTTTTAGAGAAGACGAGGCAGAAAACAGATAAAGAAAAAGGGTTGTGATCTGTGTTTGGCTTCATTTAGAAATAATATTCAAACTTTTCCTGACACCGCAGAAAAACAAACTGCAGACTGTTTGTGGAAAAACTGAACATTTATTCATTTTTAGAAGAAAACTGGCTCAGCCATTTCACCAGGCGGAGCTGAAAACAAAGACACTGAAAAAATGAGGGTTTTCATGAAGGACTGAAGCTTCTCTTTGGATCAACACTGACAAACATTATGACTGAGAAGAACCAGGACTAGAAAAGAACTTTGGCGCCACATAGAGTTGAAAAAAAATAACAATGTCCCTGTTCAACTGTTTCTTTCATTGATATTAAAAACCTTTAACCCCTTACACTCCACCCAATTCTGGCCTTCTTACCACACTTTGTTTCAAAGCTTGTAACTGCTTAAAACCATAAGGTTAAAACTCATCTGTGACTCCTCATTTGAAAGATTAAAGTCTCCAGTTTCATAAAATGTCATGTTTTCATCTGTGGCTAAACTCCACATTAGGATAAATTTAGCTGAGACACTTTTTTTCTCTTTCATTTTTTATAAACATTTTTGAACATCATTAACTTCAAGATGAAACTGTACTGAAACTATAATCATGTGGCACTTGTAAAGTTTCACCTCAGAACAAGAGCTGAAATAAAAGCACTCCAACAGGCTTCAAGGAGCTAAACCCAAAAAGCAAAATAACAAAATCTGAACAGTGAATCTCAAAATATGAAACACAGATTGTTTTTTTATTCTGACAAATTCTACAGGAAACAAACATATGATGATATCAAACTGCTGAGAGAAAAGCATCAAAGGTCTAAGTCCAACCTTCACTGCAGACTGTGGGATAACACACCCTTCATGTTACCTGACAAAGACTGAAGACTTCAGTCCTTGATACCGTGAACTCTGATCCACCACAATAACACACCATCAGTCACTGCAGCAGGTCAACATGAGCAAACAGCTGTTGACCATCAGAGCTCAAACACCATTTTGTCCAGAGACAGAGAAACTATTTGACCGTCATCGTCTCTGAAAAGAGAAATGTCTCAACTGGACCAGGAAAGGTTTTCTTGTTCCATCTGTTTGGATCTACTGGTGGATCCAGTGACTGTTCCCTGTGGACACAGCTACTGCATGAAGTGTATTAAAACCCACTGGGACAAAGAGGATGAGAAGAGAGTCTACAGCTGCCCTCAGTGTAGGAAAACATTCAAACGCAGGCCTGTGCTGCAGAAAAGCACCATGTTAGCAGTGATAGTGGAGGAATTGAAGAAAACTGGACTCCAAGCTGCTCCTGCTGATCAATGCTACTCTGGACCTGAAGATGTGGCCTGTGACGTTTGTACTGGGAGGAAACTGAAAGCCTGTAAGTCCTGTCTGCAGTGTTTGGCTTCTTTCTGTGACAAACACCTTCAGCCTCATTATGAATCCTCAACTTTTAAGAAACACAAGCTGATGGACCCGTCCAAGAAGCTTCAGGAGAACGTCTGCTCTCTTCATGATGAGGTGATGAAGATGTTCTGTCAAACTGATCAACAGTTGATCTGTTATCTCTGCTCTGTGGACGAACACAAAGGCCACGACACAGTCTCAGCTGCAGCAGAAAGAAGTGAGAGGCAGAAAGATCTGGAGGGGAGTCGACTAAACATCCAGCAGAGAATCCAGGACAGAGAGAAAGATGTGGAGCTGCTTCAACAGGAGCTGGAGGCCATCAATGTCTCTGCTGATAAAGCAGTGGAGCACAGTGAGAAGATGTTCACTGAGCTGATCCGTCTCATGGAGAAAAGACGCTCTGATGTGAAGCAGCAGGTCAGATCCCAGCAGGAAACTGAAGTGAGTGGAGTCAAAGAGCTTCAGGAGAAGCTGGAGCAGGAGATCACTGAGCTGAAGAGGAAAGACGCTGAGCTGCAGAAGCTGTCACACACACAGGATCACAACCAGTTTCTCCAGGACTACCCCTCACTGTCAGCACTCAGTCCATCTACACACTCATCCAGCATCAACATCCGTCCTCTCACACACTTTCAGGATGTGACAGCAGCTGTGACAGAAATCACAGACAAACTACAGGACGTTCTCAGAGAGGGATGGACAAAGATCTCACAGAAACTGACTCAAGTGGAGACTTTTCTGCCAGAACCAGAGCCCAAAACCAGAGCTGAGTTCTTAAAATGTTCATGTGACATCACTCTGGATCCAAACACAGTTAACACACGACTGTTATTATCTGAAGGGAACAAAAAAGCAACTGTAACGTTACAACAACAGCCTCCTTCTAGTCCCTCAGACAGATTCACAGAGCAGGTCCTGAGTAAAGAGAGTCTGACTGGACGTTGTTACTGGGAGGTGGAGCGGAGTGGAGAAGTTTCTGTAGCAGTTGTATATAAGGATATCAGCAGATCAGGGTGGTTTGATGAATCTAGGTTTGGACGCAATGATAAATCTTGGGCTTTAGAATTTGACAGCAGCAGTTGCATCTTTTGGTACAACAATGTGAAGATTCCTGTGTCAGGTCCTCGTTCCTCCAGAGTAGGAGTTTACCTGGATCACAGAGCAGGTGTTCTGTCCTTCTACAGCGTCTCTGAAACCATGACTCTCCTCCACAGAGTCCAGACCACGTTCACTCAGCCTCTACATGCTGGACTCTGGATTGGTTTGTATGGATCCTCAGCTGAGTTTATTAAAGTGAAATAGTGTGAAGTCATTTCAGAGACAGTGGTTTAACTTCTGTCAGTCTTTTGACAGTTGTTTTTTTTCTTTCCCGCATCTTCATTGTAATAGTCGACATGAAAATACATTATAATTATAATAGATGACTTTAAAATGGAGGAGGAAGCTTTGTCGCTGCTTGAGTGCTGAGATCAAAGCCAGATTTATAAAATATTTGATCACATATGTAGAATTTTGATGTGCCATGAGCCCTGAATGCATCAGGCATTAAAAATTAAAATGTACAGATTTCATACTGAGGTTGATGAGGACAGATTTTGGTTCAGTCTGGTGAGCGTGAAAAATCCTTTAACTCTTTTCTTTTTTGTGTTTTTATGAGTCAGATTGTGTCGTAAATATATTCAAGTCTGATACATAAAACACTGATTTAATCATCTACATAGTTTGAGGCCTACCTCAGGAATGTCCAACAGAAATATTAATATTTCACGTCACAGACTCAGATTCAGGTTTCTTTGTTTGCACCTGGAGGTAGATTTGTTTTACAGCAAGCTGATGGCATCCAGTCAATTACAAGTTTGAGCTGCTCCTCTGAAAAGGTAAGGGGAAAAAAATCGAGGCCCTCCTTCCAGTTAAAATGTCTTTATTTCAACACCAGAGTCATTCTAACCATGTTTGTCAAACACTTTCATGTGTTTTTTTGTACGTGTTGCGTCACTATCATGAGCAAAATATGTATCAGCAAATATTGATGCAGTTCCCCAAACTGACCACAAGATGGAAGTCTTTCCCTTAAAGTTTAACACTCACTCTGACAGCAAAAACACTTGTTCAAACCTGTGCATTAGCCATGTTATTAGAGCTGTTTGAATAATGTGACGCAGAGTTATTGAGTAAAGAAAGACGTAAACTTCAGTGTTCTGCTCTAATGGTGCACAGTTTTGCTCATATGTATACATATCCCAGCAGAATTTATGATTTTTTTTGGTCCATTTTTCAGAGATTATGAATGATTGGACAAAAAGTTTTTTGTGTGACCATTAATATTCTCTGAAAAATGGCCAAGAAATCATAAACTCAACTAAGAGAAAACAAACACAACCTCAGGGGAATATGCATCTTCAAAAAACAATCTACAAACACAAAAACACACGGTACATCAGTTGAAGGAGTGAATCTGTGGAACAACAGCAGCAAAGAAACGAAAACCTGCAAATCATTGGGTAAGTTTCAACAAATTTTTATAAACCACATTCTTAATGGATATAACAGAAAAGCAGAAACTTGAAATTATAGTTTAGTATTTAACTACTCGAATACATGAGCTATTCCTCCATATTCTAATTTATTGAGATGGACCTGTAGCTGCTGTGATCCATTCTCAGTGAATTTCCTCCTCAGAAAGTTTGATATAACAGTTTTCATTTACTGCCACCTAGAGGCTGATTTGAATAACTACCTGTGGTTCACCTGACTGTTGTTTAGAGGCTGTGTCCACTTTTTTATGAAATCAGAGTCAGTTTAACAGGAAGTACTTAGTGCTCAATGCTTTAAGTTAAGTGTAAATAAAGTTACTTTGACTTGAGCAGAGTCACAAACCACTTTTACTTCTTCTGCTGTGATATTTCATTAAAGTCTCTGTTCATTTATTTCAGTGCTTTTTTCTCTCCTGGAAGGAAGTGAGTTAGAGTCAACCTGACGGCCGACTACACTGAGACTATAAACCACACATTTAGACCTTTATGATCCATGTGATAAAGTTTGATTGTGTCAATGTTTGACTGTTTCTGTCTGAAGTTCAGATTCCTAAAAGAGACTTCTGATTTTTTTTTTCACCTTCATGTAGATCATCTTCACCATCAGAGAACCCAACACACACTGTTCATCATGTTTATGTAAGTGTCTGATTAATTGAGAACAGACTATCCCGCTTACAATATGCCAAACAGCACAGAGACGAGCCTCAAAACTTCTGGAACTAAGCTATTTGGAGTGATGAGACCAAAATTGAACTTTTTGGCTACAACCATGAGTGTAACATTTGGAGAGGAGTCAACAAGGCCTATGATGAAAGGTCCACCATTCCTACTGTGAAACACGGAGGTGGATCACTGATGTTTTGGGGATGTGTGAGCTACAAAGGCTCAGGAAACTTGGTCCAAACTGATGAATGAAGGATGAATGCAGCATGTTATCAGAGAACACTGGAGGAAAATTTACACTCATCAGCCCAGAAGCTGCACATGAGACGTACTTGGACGTTCTCACGTGACAATGATCCAAAACACAAGGCCAAGTGGACCTGCCATTGGCTACAGCAGAATAAAGTGAAGGTTCTGGAGTGGCCATCTCAGTCTCCTGACCTTATATCATTAGAATCCACAAATTCTGTCAGGTTATGTAAAGTTATGAGTAAAACTGTTGGTGGTTGTTTTGATTGACACCATGTTTTTTCTCCATCTCTGAGTCAGAGCTGCAGCTGTGGCAGAGGTTTGTTGTGACGCTGTGGTCTCATCTGTGTGCAGCAGGGGCTGATGGGAGCTGTGAGGAGCTGTCAGAAAGCTGGTGTCCTGCTCTGATCTCTCAGCTCGTCCTTGTTTGTCCTCAGCGGCGTCAGAGCGTCACTTCTCCTCAGGTTGACCAGAGGAAACACAAACGCCACAGCACAAAATGCTTCTCCTCCAAGCAGCTGCTGCCCTGTGCTGTCTGTGTTCAGGTGAGTGTTTCAATCAGCCAATCAGGAGCCAACAAAGTCCACCTTTACCAAACACTGTCTCACTCATCTTCACCTGTCTGTCTCTGTGTCTGCAGCTCTGCTCACCACGGCAGAAGAGCTGATTCAGGAGGATTTAACTCTGACCAGGAGAATCGGAGAACAAGTCTCCTTCAGCTGTGGACAAACTGACGGATGTGATTTTGACTATGTTTACTGGTACCAGAAGAAAGACACAGAGACTTTCAGAGTGATTCTTGATATAGACAGGTCTAATGGTAAAGTTGATAAAGACTACTATGAACATCCTCAGAAAGATGATTTCTCAGCTGTAAAAAAACAGAACAGCTATGAGTTACAGATCCAGAGTGTGAAACTCTCTCATTCAGCCACCTACTACTGCTCCTGTAGGAAATGGGCCCCCCACAGTGAGAAATGTTGTGAGCAGCCTGAACAAAAACCAACAGATGAACAGATGTCACTCAGAGAGCAGAAACCACAGACAGAGTCACAAACATGATGAACTGAGAAACTCATTTCTCTACTGCTGACAGGAACACTTCATCAACTTACAGATTGTCCTGAAAGTTTTCAAAGAGCCTTTTGCTTTCCTGACTTTGCTCTCTTGCAGCATTAAGTAGAAAATAGGGGGAAAAACTCCTCAGAATTCTGCAAACAACATCCGGTATTGACAATGTGAAAAAGTCTTTTTGAAGTTTTTCGCGAAATGAATTAAAAATACACTTGAACCACTATGCTCATCACTTTTAGTCTTTTTAAATCATTATGACAACAGAATCTTCCAAAGTGATCCATGACACAAGGCCAAGTGGACCTGCCATTGGCTACAGCAGAACATAGTGAAGGTTCTGGAGTGGCGTAGAGTCAGAGGACTGGAGTTATAGTAACTCGGTGAGACCCCTCTAGAGTTTGGACGTCAAGTACGTTCTGTCTGGTTCTTAAATGTCCTTGACCTCCGAAAAACGGTTCTTCTTACCAGTCAAAATGGTAGACTCTTTTATTTCTGGGAGTAGGTGTTGCTCGTGTTTTCTGAAGTTGCTGTCACTGATGTTAAAGGAGGAAATACACGCTATTAAGAACTGGGGGATGGAAACTTTTGTTCAAGGTCATTTTTGAAGTTTCTGTTGTCAATATGATTTAAAAAGAGTTAACACAGTTGTTAACTAATAAATGGCTTCACTTATCCACTAACCATGAGTGAATAAAACTTTTTGTGTTTTCATTCATATTTTCTGAAAAATTGCCAAGAATCTACAAATTCTGTCAGGTTATGTAAAGTTATGAGCACAACTGTATATCTGTTGGTGGTTGTTTTGATTGACACCTGTGTTTTTTCTCCATCACTGAGTCAGAGTTGCAGCTGTGGCAGAGGTTTGTTGTCACGCTGTGGTCACAGCAACTGCAGCAGGGGCTGATGGGAGCTGTGAGGAGCTGTCAGAAAGCTGGTGTCCTGCTCTGATCTCTCAGCTCGTCCTTGTTTGTCCTCAGCAGCGTCAGAGCGTCACTTCTCCTCAGGTTGACCAGAGGAAACACAAACGCCACAGCACAAAATGCTTCTCCTCCAAGCAGCTGCTGCCCTGTGCACAGACACAAGTCCAGAGTGTTTCAATCAGCCAATCAGGAGCCAACAAAGTCCACCTTTACCAAACACTGTCTCACTCACCTTCACCTGTCTGTGTCTGTGTCTGCAGCTCTGCTCACCACGGCAGAAGAGCTGATTCAGGAGGATTTAACTCTGACCAGGAGAGTCGGAGAACAAGTCTCCTTCAGCTGTGGACAAACTGACAGATGTGATGGTCCCTTAGTTTACTGGTACCAGAAGAAAGACACAGAGACTTTCAGAGTGATTCTTGATATAGACAGGTCTAATGGTAAAGTTGATAAAGACTACTATGAACATCCTCAGAAAGATGATTTCTCAGCTGTAAACAAACAGAACGGCTGTGAGTTACAGATCCAGAGTGTGAAACTCTCTCATTCAGCCACCTACTACTGCTCCTGTAGGAAATGGCCCCCCCACAGTGAGAAATGTTGTGAGCAGCCTGAACAAAAACCAACAGATGAACAGATGTCACTCAGAGAGCAGAAACCACAGACAGAGTCACAAACATGATGAACTGAGAAACTCATTTCTCTACTGCTGACAGGAACACTTCATTACATTATATTATATTATATTATATTATTTCATTAGAGTCGAGGTCAGAGCTCAACCCTAAACACACTCGACCTGTTCATCCTCAACTTTTTGGACCATTTTGAGATCAATGAAAGGATCCTACACAAGGTACTGTTTGTTTTTTCTTTTTACTTTCTTCCTTTTTTTTTTTTTTGTTTCATTGTTCTCTTTTAGTAAAATGTGAGTCCAGATAAAATCCAGAGCTTCATGATTTGACTGAACTGATCCTGATGTTTTCATGAAGCCTGAGCTCAGTAAAGAATTCTTGTGTTTATATTCTGATACATTCAGCTCATTTAGAAACTTTATTTACATTTAAACTCACAGATTTACAGATCTACAGCTCCACAACAACAGGAATAATCAACCACAGGATAAAAACAGAGGCTATGCTAATGCTAACATGTTAACTAGCAGATCAGAGTTCAACATGGATTAAAACAGACACAACTCTGTAGTGGAGGTCACTGCATCAATAAAAACAGACATGGACCACATGGGCTCTGTTACTGAAATAGACGGTTACCCTATTCTTTTTTCAAAGAACAAAATCCTGTAGAAAGATTAGAGTTCTTTGAAATGGTCACTTAAAAAGAATAGAGTAACCGTCTAACATTTTACTTGTTACAAGCAATTCAGACCTCATTGTTGTCCTTAAATAACTTGAAATGAGACATTTTTATGAACTAGTCTGGTGAATGTGGCACAAGTCAAGAAAAATAAGACAATTTTTACCACAAATAAGTCATAATGATTTGCTTAGATTTGGCAAAAACGTCTAAACCCCATTTGTCTCACTTTACAAACTACTTCACTCGAGTCGAGACTTTTTCTCCTCTTTTCTTCTCTGTCTGGACAACTACACTTGAAATCTCTTTTTGAAGTACCTCGACTTTAGACTAGGAGGTTCATCCTCTGACTCATTCAGCAGCTCACAGGTTTTTGTACGACGCTTTTTCACTGTGGTAGGATGGGTCCTCATCTTTGGCTCTGGGACTAAACTGTTTGTATCAGGTAAGAAATCAAATTCTACTTTTTATTTTGTGAAATGAATTTCTGCTCCTTCATGTGTCTCATTTGTTCCTGTTTTTGATTCGGATCATTCTTTCAGCCACAGCTTTTTAATACCTAACGTTCACCATTCATGTCAGAAGTTTGAAGCTCTCTGCACATCTGAACTTGATTTACTTTAGCTTTGATCCATCAGAGAAAAATCAGATCATTCAAATGTCAGAACCAAACTTCACTCTACAAAAATACTTTACTGTCAGTCAGTTAAAAGAATATCTTCTCCCTTTGAAAAAAGGAGTGATTAAGAAAGATTGATTTATGCTAAAATGATCCAAGACTGCAAAGAAAACAATCAAACAAACAAAAGAACCAGAATGTAATCAAGTGTTAGTGTCTCATTTTCAGAAAAAGAAAATGTAGTTTCAGAATTAATATGAGCCACATTTACCAGTCTAGAAAAATGTCTTGTTTCAAGTTTTTTCAAAGCAAAAGTGATGTTTGAATTACTTGTAATTGCCTCAGGGGAAAAATCTGCAAATAGGGTAAAGAAAAAGTGTCTGTATTAAGGCAAATTTAGGAAACTTGACAATTTTTTCTGACGATTGGCAGGTTCTTTCTTTTTACTCATTACAAGCAATTCAAACATCATTTTTGTCTCTAAACATCTTGAAATATGACATGTTTCTGGACTGGAAAGGTACATGTGGCCCATGTTAAGTCCAAAAAGACTTTTCTACTAAGGATAATCCATTAACACTAACATAGATTTAAGTTTTTTTGATGTGCTAATGTATAATAAAAAGTCTCATTAATTTTCATATTCACTGTTTATTCATGTGTTACACAGAAAAATGTGCAATGGTTCAACTATTGAAATCTTTACACACTTTCCTTTCTCAACATATTAATTCACTTTATATAATTTAATCATGATTCTGTTTAAAACAGCTATTGAGTCAACATCACCTCTAAATGAAATTACATTGAATTAAATCAAAAAAATGATTTTTTATTCTTGTCTGG
Source organism: Thalassoma bifasciatum (assembly GCA_008086565.1). Classification (NCBI taxonomy): domain Eukaryota; kingdom Metazoa; phylum Chordata; class Actinopteri; order Labriformes; family Labridae; genus Thalassoma; species Thalassoma bifasciatum. The sequence continues at coordinate 76,573 of RPOG01002232.1, read as the reverse complement.
TTCAGAGTTTGATCTTTAGATAATGAGGCTGTCTTTATTTACGATCCTCATTCACATATTGAACTTCTCTTTAAAAGGGTCTCACATTTGAAACAGGAAAAAAACTATTAAAAAAAATACTGAAATAACTTTATACAGTTGCCATATTGTAGAAAGAGTTTAACAGAGATGCAAACTTGTCAGAATTTGCCGTTTTGGATCAACATCAGGTCATTTCTGTAATTCATACAGATCTCTGTTTGATTTATCTATCTGTTTATTTTATTTCTATTCATATATATATATATATATATATATATATATTTATTTATTAGCGCGTGCTGAATTGTCCTGATTTCAATTCACTATGTGGTAATTTTCCAGCTTGTTTGGCCGACATGCAATCTGTTTTTTGTTACATTTTCATGATGCGCTCGTGTCCGTTGGTTAAATGTAGCTGCTTGATTATGTTGCTTTTGCCTGACCGTGTCGTTCTCGCTCTTTTAGCCATTTACCATAAGTAATTTCTCTGTTCCATTCAAAAAACAATCAAAGAATGGTAAATGGATTCAAATTTATTATGGGGGACATGAGTGAATGTGTATTTTAACATTCTTCCTTCAGATGATATTTTCTTATTAAATCTTAAAAGAAAACCACACATCTGTAATCACACAGCTGTCGTATGAATTATTCCCATCAACCTTTATTAGCCCATATATTTTTTATTTATGTTTATATAAATATACATCAGGGGTTGTCAGCTTTTTTTTTTTATCAGTGATGAGTTCACTCCCCTGGTTAAATCTCTGACAAGTTGTTGTTGTTTTCTGTGAGTAACTGATGTGAATCTTTAAAGCTGAAGAAAACTGTTGAAAGTGCAGCAAGAAAGTCAGTGAATAATGTGTCTGACAGAGTTTGACACAGTTGATGTGAGTTTGTCCTGAAGAGAGAGAAGTTGAGTGATCAGAGCCCGTTTGCCTCCTCAGATGAGCGCGTGGTGAAGCCCGTGGTGAGCGTTTACCCAGCAGCACCCAGAGCCCAGCTGGAGGGGAAGAAGAGCTCCCTGCTGTGTGTGGCCTCAGACATGTTTCCTCCTCTGGTCCAGATCTCCTGGAAAAGACAGAAGGAGGACGGTGGTCTGGAGGTGCTGCCCCCTGCTGACGGAGAGCAGCTGCAGCTCACAGAGTCTGGACGCACAATCGCGATCAAAGTGATCGACCGAGATGTTTTCTACTCGCATAGATACGTCTGCTCTGTGAAGCACGAGGGAGGAAGGGTGGAGGGTGCAGAACAAGGTGAAGAAGGTTTGGTGATTGTAAAGTCTTGCCTAACGAGCAGAGGACTCACATTTTTCTTTAATCTGTCTCTGTTTCAGAGGTTCCTGCATCCTTTTTCTTGCTCCAGCACAGGCTGAAGCTGCTCTCTGGTCTCTACTCTCTGCTGATAGTGAAGAGTCTGGTTTTCTGCTGTGGACTCTCTCTGCTGAGGATCCTCACAAACAAACCAGCGTCCATCAGCTGCTCATGTGCTGACTGACTGTCTTCTGCTGGCCTCTTCTCAGCCTCATCATCAAACCTCATCAGCTCACAGTTGCGAAAAGAGTCGAGCTACAAACGCACATTCAAACATGTGGAGGCTGTTTGTTCAATGGATCAATCTCTGCAGCCTTAGAGAAAGAAATCAATCAAATCTTCACAACCGCTCCTTCAAATTCACCTTCTTACTGTTGATTCAAGCCACAATTTATATGAAGAATTTAAACTTTCAGCTTTTTTAGATGTTGTACTGTGTGAGCACAGCAGGCTTTTTATTATTATTTTACTGAGCAACTTTCTGAATAAACATCAGAATTTCCAGTGTGTGTGTTTTATTCACATCTTTGTTTTTATGGATCTGATTTTGGCTTCACAACAAACCATCGAAAACTTTTTCAGAATTCAGCTTTTTGGACGTAGTTATGGTAGTTTAAGAAAACCAACCAAACAACCAAGACCGGGTTATTAAAAAGATTTGGTTACGATTTAAATATAAAATAAAAACTAGGTTTAATTAAAAAAGCAAGTCATTGAAAGTGTTTAGTGTCCTTTCAAAAATGACTCAAATTAAGGCAAAATATAGAAAATATTTTACATTTTTATCTGTGTCAGAAACCTGTAATTGTTAATCCCTCAGACAAGTTATTCAAATGTTTCATTTTTAATTATATCTTGGCAAAGTGGTTAAATAGAGAGTATTAATTATGAATATAATACATAAAAATTATGTGTAAAACTTAAATTTTTAAAAGCTGACTCTTAAATAAAATGAAAACAGTTAAAAAAAAAAATAATCAAAACGTATTAAAATTTTATTTTGTATTTATTTATTTTTAATTAACCTAAACAGCAATTTCTGATGTTATTTCAATGAAAAAATTTATTATGAGATTATGATTATGTATTATTAAAATCTGTAACAAACACTTAAACTGCTAAAAACGGTCTCAAAACTAAAATAAAATAAAGAAAAGTGAAAAATGACTGAAGATTAAATCTGATGATGACTTTAGAAAATAAACCTTGTTTATAAAAAGCTCTGAACAAACTTCACCTCCATGTTGTGAAAACTGTTCTGGTGTTTAGCAGCAGGTTAAAAGCTGCTCCTTTAATGAGTGTGTGTGAAAGTGTGTGTGTGTAAAAGTGAAGTTCTACGCTTATGATTCTGATCTTTATCCACATCAACTCACAGCTCAGGCAGCTGCTTTAAAACTTCAGCACATTTAAATCTTTTATCAGTGTTTAAAATGTCGTCTAAGAAAACAAAAATCTTAAAGTGACGGCTCATCTTTTTCCTGACGAGTGTGAACGTGAATATAAATAAAGTTTAATGAGTTTAATGAGGAGAATCTTCTGGATCCTAAAAAGCTGCTGCTCTTTGTTTCAGACCTGGAGGTGACGGTGAGTGTGTGTGTGTGTGTGTGTGTGTGTGTGTGTGTGTGTGTGAGTGTGTGTGCAGCAGCAGCAGATCTGACTCTCTGTGGTTATTAGGACTCAGAAAAAGCTGTTGACAGCAGATCATCACTTCCTTCCTGCAGCACAGAGACAATGATCTGTGGTTTTCTGCTCTAACCGTCAGTTTGTTTGTTTTTTTCTCAGCTTTTTCAGCTCAGCAGCATCAACCACAGGAACAACCATCCACTCTGGTTCAAGCATCATTCCAGGAAATCCAGTCTGATTTCAGTGCTGAGAAATCAAACAGACTTCTTCTCGTCTGCTCAGAGCGTCTTTAAAACTCTCACTGATTCTTAGAGGAAAGTTCTTTCTCCAATGTTGGACTCTACTTTCATCCTCTGACTCTGTCTGATCCTCACATTTATCACTTTAGTTTCTGTTTTCTAACTGNATGAGGCTGAGAAGAGGCCAGCAGAAGACAGTCAGTCAGCACATGAGCAGCTGATGGACGCTGGTTTGTTTGTGAGGATCCTCAGCAGAGAGAGTCCACAGCAGAAAACCAGACTCTTCACTATCAGCAGAGAGTAGAGACCAGAGAGCAGCTTCAGCCTGCACTCAGACTGGAACAACACTGATGGAGAGAGAGAGAGAAACACACACATGGAGACAGAGGTTAATGAGTGTGTGGTCCCTGTGTCTGGAGACTAAAGTGTGTGTGGTTCTTACTCTGGCTCTGCTGCTGAGCTTTGTGGAGCTGGATGGGCTCCCTCTCTGGAGGACAGGAGGCTGCAGCTGGAACTTCTGTAAAAGAGTCAGAAAGAAAAGTTTCTTCATCTCTGATCTGATCATGAAGCTGAATCAGACTTCACCAATATTTCTTTTTTCTTCTTCTTCTTCTTCACCTTGTTCTTTGGCCTCCACTCTGCCGTCCTCGTGCTGCACAGAGCAGACGTATTTCTCTGAGCTGTTCTCTCTCTGACGGCGTTGGAGGATCAGGATGGAGACGATGCTGCGTCCAGACTCTGTGAGCTGCAGCTGCTCTCCGTCAGCAGGGGGCAGCACCTCCAGACCACCGTCCTCCTTCTGTCTTTTCCAGGAGATCTGGACCAGAGGAGGAAACATGTCTGAGGCCACACACAGCAGGGAGCTCTTCTTCCCCTCCAGCTGGGCTCTGGGTGCTGCTGGGTAAACGCTCACCACGGGCTTCACCACGCGCTCATCTGAGGAGGCAAACGGGCTCTGATCACTCAACTTCTCTCTCTTCAGGACAAACTCACATCAACTGTGTCAAACTCTGTCAGACACATTATTCACTGACTTTCTTTCTTTACTTTCTTTCTGCACTTTCAACAGTTTTCTTCAGCTTTAAAGATTCACATCAGTTACTCACAGAAAACAACAACAGAGGAAAACTTCATACGACAGCTGAGGAATTACATCTTTAAATGAAGATAATAAATAAAGACAGCCACATCATCCAAAGATCAAACTCTGTTTAAGCCAGACAAGAAAAAAAAAATCATTTTACTGAGTTTTATTTGACTTAATTTCATTTAGAGATGAAGTCGACTCAGCAGCTGCTTTAACAAACAGAATCATGATTAAATTATATGAAATGAATTCAAATATAAAGACAGGACAGTGAGTAAAGATTTTAATAGTCGAACCATTGCACATATTTCTTTATGTGCATCACGAAAAACTCATGAGTCTTTTTTTAACTCTACATTTGCAACAAAAAATGTCTTTTTAAACTTAATATGATCCTCATTTACCTTTTCAGATCAGAAACATGTCTTATTTTAAGATGTTTAGAGACAAAAATGATGTTTGAATTGCTTGTGATGAGTAAAAAATTTGCCAAAGTCGCAAGAAAAAATTGCACTTCAAGTTTCTTCAAATTTGACTTATTTCATCTCTTATCCCATTGGCAGATTATTTTTCCCCGTTACGAGTATTTCAGACTTGAAACAAGACATTTTTCTAGACTGGTAAATGTGGCTCATATAAATTCGAAAACTACATTTTTTACAAAAATAAGACATGAACACTTACTTAGATTTTTTTCTTTTGCAGTGTGGGATCATTTTAGCATAAATCATGTTCTCTTGTTTTAAAGGAAGAAGAAATTATTCAAACTGACTGGCATTAAAGTCAATTTGTAGAGTTAAGTTTCTAACATTTGAATGATCAGATCTTTTAAACAGATCAAAGAAAAAATAAACTAAGTTCAGATGTGCAGAGAGCTTTAAACTTCTGACATGAACGATGAACTTTATATTTTACAAAAGTTGGAAAAATGATCCAAATCTAAAACAGGAACAAATGAGACACATGAAGGAGCAGAAATTCATTTCACAAAATAAAAAGCAGAATTAGATTTCTTACCTGTTACAAACAGTTTAGTCCCAGAGCCAAAGATATGGTTCCATCCTACCACAGTGAGAAAGCGTCGTACAAAAACCTGTGAGCTGCTGAATGAGTCAGAGGATGAACCAGGATCAGATTTCAGCTCCATGAAGTTTTTCTCTAAAGTTCACATCAACAGGTCTGTCTCTTCTTTTCTCCTCTTTTTCAGAGCTGAGCTCACTTCATCAAACATTTCACTCTGTTTACCCCAAATCTGCAACAAGACCTGACTTTGTTCAGCTCCACGTGACTCTGATGATCCGACAGACAAAGGTTACCAAGTCATTCAGAGCCCATGTGGAGCCTTCCACTACAGAGTCATGTCTGTTTTTATTAATGCAGTGACCTCCACTACAGAGTCATGTCTGTTTTTATTAATGCAGTGACCTCCACTACAGAGTTATGTCTGTTTTTATTAATGCAGTGAACTCTGACCGGCTAGTTAGCATGCTAGCATTAGCATAGCCCCTGTTTTAATCCTATGGTTCATTGTTCCTGTTATTGAGGTGTAGCAGTGTATATCTGCAGCGTGTGAGTTTAAAATGTGAATAATATTTCTAATTGAGCAGAATGTAAACAAAATAATTCTTTAAAACCAAAAAATGACAGGGAGTAAAAAGAAAACAATCAGTACCTTTTGTAGGATCCTTTCATTGATCTCAAAATGGTCCAAAAAGTTGAAGATGAACAGTCGAGTGTGTTTGGAGTTAAAATGATCTCAGCAGGTTCAGCTTCTGGAGGCGGGACAAACTGTTTACAGTGTTTCTGTCTTCACAGGGAACAAAAATTTAAATTTCTGCATTTTCTTTAAGGTTTCTTGAAATGGTTTTCTTGACTCTTTGTCCACATACAGAGTGCACTCCACTGTGTGTGTGTGTGTGTGTGTGTGTGTGTGTGTGTGAGTGTGTGTGCAGGCACGTGATAGTGTGTTATTGTGTAATTAGGCAGAGCTCAGAGAGAAGAGGGAAGCTGCTAAAAAAATCACCATGAGGGATACTTTGTGGCATTTGCATGGAAATAGTTTTCTTCGACAGTGCACATAATTTTTCTTCAAGTGCCTCCTTATTGTGCATCTTGAAACAACCAGGCAATTTTTTCAGAGAGTCCTGCATTTCTGGTGAAGTTATTTGTAGGGGGGGGGGGGTTTGCATCCTGAACAATTTTCCTGGCAGTTGAAGCTTAAATGTTTGTTGGCCCACCTGACCGTGGTTTGGTTTCAACAGGAACTAAAGAGAATTAGAGTTTGAACTCTGCTTATTGGCATCTTCATTTACTTGGATATCTGTTTATATCTCTTTCCTGCTTTATAAAGTTGGATTAACTTTTTCTGCAAATCCTTTAACAATTCTTTTGCTTTTTTCATGACTCAGAATCCAGAGATGTAAGTGAACCACTGTGAAAACTTTCAGGACGATCTGTAAGTTAATGAAGTGTTCCTGTCAGCAGTAGAGAAATAAGTTTCTCAGTTCATCATGTTTGTGACTCTGTCTGTGGTTTCTGCTCTCTGAGTGACATCTGTTCATCTGTTGGTTTTTGTTCAGGCTGCTCACAACATTTCTCACTGTGGGATGATTTCCAACAGGAGCAGTAGTAGGTGGCTGAATGAGAGAGTTTAACACTCTGGATCTGTAACTCACAGCTGTTCTGTTTTTTTACAGCTGAGAAAGCATTTTCCTGAGGATGACCATAGCCTTTATACACATAACCATTGAACTTATCTATATAAAGAATCCTTCTGAATGTTTCTGTGTCTTTCTTCTGGTACCAGTAAACATTGATCCCATCACATCTGTTTGTTTGTCCACAGCTGAAGGAGACTTGTTCTCCGACTCTCCTGGTCAGAGTTAAATCCTCCTGAATCAGCTCTTCTGCCGTGGTGAGCAGAGCTGCAGACACAGAGACAGACAGGTGAAGGTGAGTGAGACAGTGTAACCATTTCCACCTGAAACAACCGAGGACTAACCGACTAACTTTGTGAGACCTGAACACAGACAGCACAGGGCAGCAGCTGCTTGGAGGAGAAGCATTTTGTGCTGTGGCGTTTGTGTTTCCTCTGGTCAACCTGAGGAGAAGTGACGCTCTGACGCTGCTGAGGACAAACAAGGACGAGCTGAGAGATCAGAGCAGGACACCAGCTTTCTGACAGCTCCTCACAGCTCCCATCAGCCCCTGCTGCACACAGATGAGACCACAGCGTGACAACAAACCTCTGTCACAGCTGCAACTCTGNGTTAAATCCTCCTGAATCAGCTCTTCTGCCGTGGTGAGCAGAGCTGCAGACACAGAGACAGACAGGTGAAGGTGAGTGAGACAGTGTTTGGTAAAGGTGGACTTTGTTGGCTCCTGATTGGCTGATTGAAACACTCACCTGAACACAGACAGCACAGGGCAGCAGCTGCTTGGAGGAGAAGCATTTTGTGCTGTGGCGTTTGTGTTTCCTCTGGTCAACCTGAGGAGAAGTGACGCTCTGACGCTGCTGAGGACAAACAAGGACGAGCTGAGAGATCAGAGCAGGACACCAGCTTTCTGACAGCTCCTCACAGCTCCCATCAGCCCCTGCTGCACACAGATGAGACCACAGCGTGACAACAAACCTCTGTCACAGCTGCAACTCTGACTCAGTGATGGAGAAAAACCACAGGTGTCAATCAAAACAACCACCAACAGATATACAGTTGTGCTCATAACTTTACATAACCAGACAGAATTTGTGGTTTCTCATGATGCTGAGTGTAGGAGACTGAGATGGCCTCTCCAGAACCTTCTCTTTATTCTGCTGTAGCCAATGGCAGGTCCACTTGGCCTTGTGTTATGGATCATTGTCATGTGTGAACGTCCAAGTACGTCTCATGTGCAGCTTCTGGGCTGACGAGTGTAAATTTTCCTCCAGTATTTTCTGATAACATGCTGCATTCATCCTTCATTCATTAGTTTGGACCAAGTTTCCTGAGCCTCTGTAGCTCACACATCCCCAAAACATCAGTGATCCACCTCCGTGTTTCACAGTAGGAATGGTGGACCTTTCATCATAGGCCTTGTTGACTCCTCTCCAAATGGAACAATGTTTATGGTTGTGGACAAAAAGTTCAGTTTTGGTCTCATCACCCCAAATAACTTTGTTCCAGAAGTTTTGAGGCTCATCTCTGTGCTGTTTGGCATATTGTAAGCGGGATAGTCTGTTCTCAATTCATCAGACACTTACATAAACATGATGAACAGTGTGTGTTGGGTTCTCTGATGGTGAAGATGATCTACATGAAGGTGAAAAAAAATCAGAAGTCTCTTTTAAGAATCTGATCTTTAGACACAAACAGTCAAACATTAACACAATCAAACTTTATCACATGGATTATAAAGTTTTAAAGGTGTGGTTTATAGTCTCAGTGTAGTCGGCCGTCAGGTTGACTCTAACTCATTTCCTTCCAGGAGTGAAAAAAGCACTGAAATACTGATATAAATAAAAGAGACTTGAATGAAATATCACAGCAGAAGTAAAAGTGGTTTGTGACTCTACTCCAGTCAAAGTAACTTTACTTACACTTAACTTAAAGCATTGAGCACTTCCTGTTAAACTGACTCTGATTTCATAAAAAAGTGGACACCGACTCCAAACAACAGTCAGGTAAACCACAGGTAGTTATTCAAATCAGCCTCTAGGTGGCAGTAAATGAAAACTGTTATATCAAACTTTCTGAGGAGGAAATTCACTGAGAATGGATCACAGCAGCTACAGGTCCATCTCAATAAATTAGAATATGGAGGAATAGCTCATGTATTCGAGTAGTTAAATACTAAACTATAATTTCAAGTTTCTGCTTTTCTGTTCTATGTGTTAAGAATGTGGTTTATAAAAATTTATTGAAACTTACCCAATGCTTTGCAGGAATTCATTTCTTTGCTGCTGTTGTCCACAGATTTGCTCCTTCGACTGATGCACAGTGTGTTTTTGTGTTTGTACGTAAAGATTGTTTTTTGAAGATGCACATTCCCCTAAGATTGTGTTTGTTTTCTCTTAGTTAAATTTATGATTTCTTGGCCACTTTTCAGAGAATACTAATGATCACACAAAAACGTTTGTCTAATCATTCATAATCTCTGAAAATGGACAAAAAATAAAAAAATTCTGCTGGGATATGTATACATATGAGCAAACTGTGCATCATTAGAGCGGAACACTGAAGTTTACGTCTTTCTTTACTCAATAACTCTGCGTCACATTATTCAAACAGCTCTAATAACATGGCTAATGCACAGGTTTGAACAAGTGTTTTTGCTGTCAGAGTGAGTGTTAAACTTTAAGGGAAATACTTCCATCTTGTGGTCAGTTTGGGGAACTGCATCAATTTTTGCTGATACATATTTTGCTCATGATAGTGACACAACACGTACAAAAAAACACATGAAAGTGTTTGACAAACATGGTTAGAATAACTCTGGTGTTGAAATAAAGACATTTTAACTGACAGGAGGGCCTTGATTTTTTTCCCCTTACCTTTTCAGAGGAGCAGCTCAAACTTGTAATTGACTGGATGCCATCAGCTTGCTGTAAAACAAATCTACCTCCAAGTGCAAACAAAGAAATCTGAATCTGAGTCTGTGACGTGAAACAGTAATATTTCTGTTGTACATTCCTGAGTTAGGCATCAAAATATGTAGATGATTAAATAAGTGTTTTATATATCAGACATAAATATATTTAAGACACAATCTGACTCATAAAAACAAAAAAAAGAAAAGAAGTAAAAGATTTTTCACACTCACCAGACTGAACCAAAATCTGTCCTCATCAACCTCAGTATGAAATCTGTACATTTTAAATTATAATGCCTGATGCATTCAGGGCACATGGCACATCAAAACTCTACATATGTGATCAAATAATACAATGTATATATCATAATGTATTTTCATGTCAGCTATTGCAATCAAGATGCGGGAAAGAAAATAAAAGACTGTCAAAAGACTGACAGAAGTTAAACCACTGTCCCTGAAATGACTTCACACTACTTTACATTGATAAACTCAGCTGAAGATCCAGACTTATCTGCCTGCAGCTCTGGATTTACAGTTACAGATATTAACTATAAAATTTACAAAAGTACAGCTCGAACAGAGTCTCCAACAATCAGCTAACAATATTAGCTTCCCAATGATACACCAAAACAATTCAAGACTGGACCTGCACGATTCAAAACATTACGCTTTTTACATGACTTGATAGCCGGATTTAGCATCTACATGAGAGTCCTACATTTCTTAAGTAAAAACTTGAACATTTAACAAGGTAACATGAACTTACCACCAGTGCTTGCAACTCACCTGTTCAACAGGAAAGAGACAAACTTTGCTCCTCAAACGACCGAAAACGAGCTTCATTCACTTGGTGTTTCACGTCAGTTTGACTGAATTATGACTATTTTTTCTTTGCTGAATCAACCGGTCTACACGGTGTCTTCTGGCTGTGATCAACTCTGAGTCATTTACACGCTGTGTGCACAGTCACTCATTACAAAAACTAAAATCTGTGCAAGACACTTTGTCTTATTTGTAGTCAAAATTGTCTTATGACTCCTGATGTAAGCCACATATATCCAACAAGTCCAGAAAAACACTCTATTTAAACATATTTAAAGACAAAAATAATGGCTAAATTACTTACAACAAGTAAACTGACTCATTACAAGCAATTCAAACCTCATTTTTGTCTTTATATGACCTAAAACAAGGCATTTTTCCAGACTTGTCAGTTGAGTGTGGCTGATATTAGGAATAATAAGACAGTTTTTAATTAAATAACCTATAATGATTAGATTTAAATTTTTGCAGTGCTGGCTGAGCTAGGCAACAATGACAGAGGACAAGGTCAGTAAACACAGTCACTATCACACATGTATACAGGTTCATCCATGATGATGACACAGCGTTACTTTAATTTAAGTCTATACATTTAATAGAGAATCTTGCAGACTCTCGCTTTAGAGTAGATTAATTTTCTCCAAACTCAGAAAATGTAAAAGTGTGTTGGTGTTAGGTCAGGCTGTAGCAGACCTACCACACAGACTCACTCATTTCCTCCTCAAAGGTGAAAACTCTTCGGTCCAGCTTCTTTAAAGCAGCGAACAGATTCAGGGTTGATTCGCCATCTCCATCACCACAGCGACACCACATCCAACTTAAAGGTTCTGAAAAAAATGTGGAAAACCCAACATGTACAAAAACAGAGGTATTGCATTTTGAATAATAAAAGTCAAATTCTCTTTATTATCCAGTTTTAAAGAATACAGTGTAAAAACTATGGTGATGGCTCAAGTTATCCACAGTACAGTTACATATACAAAGAATTTCACTGACTTAGATTTTTACTGCTCTCCTGGTGTAGATAAAAGCTCCACTAAATATCTTAAACATTTACTGTCATGGTATAAAATTAAAAATAACTTCACTCATTACAGTTAAAAACCGTTGATCCTTTTCCCGCCGCTCGTTGCTAATGACACAGGCTAGTTTGAGTAGCCACACTAGCTCAGCTTCACAAAACTCACCGAAAAGCCGCCAAAACCTCTAAACTTCTGTCATGCAGATCCATGAAAATCCCCACAACTCCTCCGAAGTGTTTTTCGATCGTCTTCTTGGTAGTTTAACCGGGTTTTAAGTAGTTTCGCAGTAGTATCTTACCCTCGAAGCCGCTCTCGGTCTCTGCAGATCCGTTGGTCGCTCGAGCTCCTCTCAGTAGGAGGCGAGACTTAACCTCTCACAGCCAATGGCAGCAAAGAGCGGTATGAGTGACAGATTACTGAGCCAATAGGCGATACTACAACTAATAATACAAACGTTGATTTTCAAATGTGTCACATAACCATAGCAACCATAGCTGAACATAAGGTCTTTTTATAACTCCCTCATTTGAGACTTTATTGTAATTAGTATGTGACACTATTATTTTGTACAAGTTACTTCTATGACATTTATCTTTTTTTTTTCTTGTGTGAAGTGTTTGTGATACTTTATCATGATCTACAATCTAAAAATACAATGTTCAGTCCCTGTGACATTAGCAGCCAATAAATATTGATTCCTCATAACCGTTCTAACCTCTATTTTACTCTTTATACTGTGTTAATTTTTATGACTTGTGTTTTCATCAAGTGTTCGTACTTCAAGTCTGCATTTTTACCTGCTGCTGCCAAGAGTTTCAGATCCAAACCATTAAAAAAAAAAAAAAAAAAAAGGAAACTGTTATGTTTTGGTAACAACTTCAGAGTGTTATGGAGCTTCAGAAAACTTTCTAGACTTAAATATAAAACCTTATTTTGGTGTGTTACCAAATTCCAACAATATCTATCCCATAAATAAGTTCAGTGTTAGAGATCAAACTCTGGAAACAATCTGAAGTTAAGCATTTTATTGTTAACATGATTACAGAGTAGAAAATAGAGACAGGAATTAAATATGACAGAAAGATTTCCAGGTTACATTTTATGCCTCTGATCTTTGAACACAGGAGTCACTTCCTGGAACCCTGATGCTGCATTCAGGTTGGATGAGAAGTAAATGAAAGGAGATTTATATTTATTTCTGTGAATCTAAACAAAAATACAAATATGTAAACAGTCTTTGATTGTGACAGTATGGTTGGATGCAGACCTACAGAGATAAAACTGACGCTTAGTATAAATAAAGAGTAAAACAATATATAAAGATAATGGACAAGTAGCTCACTACATTTTGCAGCAATATTTCCCAGTTCAAAGCAGAAAATATGACAGTTTTCTTTTAGATGTGTACCAGAATATGTTGATAAATCCACTATTTGACTGAAGGACCACTGAAAGAAAACCATAGCCTTCACACAAGCTGAAGAAAAAGCTGATCAAAAGGAATAAAAAGTTTAAATCTGCAACTGAAATCAATATAAAATGTGTTGCTGCAGTAATGTGGGGTGTATTGTTTTTTTAAATGATCAGTACTTGAGCTTCTCTCAGGTTCCTCTGCAGTTCTTCCACTCAGACACTAGATGTCAGTGTTTGTAAAAAATATGTCAGACATCTCATGTTTCCCTGTGAGGCTTTTTACAGAATAGTTCAGGGTTTGTTTTTGTGACAGTCCCTAAAGGTTCAGTCAGTGCAGAGAGTGAACTGTTCTTCAGCAGCTGTTTGTGTTTGTGTAGAGAGGAGGAGACTCTTCCTCCTACACTGAACACAGACGCACTGAGGAACCAGGAGATAAAAACAAAAACCCAGGAAAGAGAGGTTCAGTGAAGGTGGTTCTGAAGGTGTAGAGGTGGATCGGTTTGTCAGAGGAGACTCTGTAGAAGGACAAAGAGCCAGCAGGACAGTCCACATACACTGCTACTCTGTGAGAGACAGAGGACGAGGAGAGAGGGAGATCTGTTTCTCTCATATTGTGACAGACAGAGTAACCTTTATCAGAGCAGATCAGACTCCAGGACTGATCATTGAATCCAAACCAACAGTCTTTACTGTCTCCTTTCCTTCTGATTCCTCTGTAACTCACTGATATATCAACCTCCACTCTCCACTCAACCTCCCAGTAACAGCGACCAGTCAGACCATCTCTACACAGCAGCTGTTCCCAACAGTCAAATCTGTCTGGATGATCAGGATATGATTGATCCTCTCTCACATATGTCACCTTCCTGTTGTTTTCAGACAGTCTGAGGTAACTGTTTGCTGTGTTTGAGTCCAGAGTGAGTTGACAGAAATCTGATGGAGAGAAAAAGGGAAAAACAGCAGCAGTTTATAATCAGACACAGCTGAAGGTTTTATTCTTTGTTAGCTGACCGTCTGCTGTTTGCTCATCAGGAGTCAAACTGATTCCACACTTACACTTCTTCAGACCAGGTTTTAACCTCTGCTGTCCACCATGGTCAACCCTGGAGGAAGAAACACAGAATGATTTTCTGTCCAACATGAGTCCTAACTGCTGCTCAACATGAAGCAGTGATCCTCAGTTTGTCTCTGTGACACAGAAACAGGCTCAAACTCATCTGAGACAACTGTCTCCATCACTCTCTGACTTTTTCTCTCAGTGTTCACATCCTCACAGAGAAAGAAAAACAAAAGAGTCAAAAAGCAAAGGCTGCCTGTTGTTCTCTCCTACAACATGGAGACTTGATTTTGATCCTGAAAGAAGAAACTCATCCATCTTTCAGAGCTTCTGTTCTCACTGTAGAATAAAAACTTTGTTATGAATAAACTTTGAATCTGAACATAGAGACATGAAGTGGTGGACTCTCTGAGTCTAAATATGACTGAAGGTGACATGAATCCTCTCAGGTGAACTCAGGTGAGTGTGTGACGCTCTTCTTGGATCATTCACAGTCAGCTAGAGGAGAGTTCCCATGATTCCCATGGATAAAGTCAGAAGAAGCAGCAGAGTCCTCCCTGTCCCTCAGTCTGGGCTTTATTTGAATAAACTTTACAGTCCTAAACTGGTATTATATTCAGAGTATGATTTTAATCTTAACATGTTTGTAAATATACATCAGTCAGTCCATAAACTTAAAGTCATGTTTCTAAGCCCAGAAATAAAAGATAAACCTTTAAAATGCAACAGGGAGGCAAAAAAGAAATTCATGAAACAAAATTGCTCATCATGCAACATTTCTTCTTAGATTACTGGATCAATCAGCAGAATTGATGATGGATTACTGGAATAATTGATAAGTGTGGTCCGAGAAAGAGCTGCAACAAGATTAAACCACGACATCAATTAATAAAAATAACAAACAGCAGATGTGAGATTTAAAAAAAACAGCAAACAGCAAAACAATTTGAAAGAGAAATTAAAGGTTTTTCATTTCCAGTGTGTGAGTTGTTGTCAAACCTCAGTGTGTCCAGTCTGCAGTTAAGCAGTTTGACTCCTGAGTCTCCTGGATGGTTGTAGCTCAGGTCCAGATCTCTCAGGTGGGAGGTGTTGGAGCTGAGAGCTGAGGTCAGAGAAGCACATCCTCTTTCTGTGATCATACATCCTGACAGACTGCAGTAAGAAGAAAAGAACAAAACAGTAACACAAGTCTGATTGATCCTGATTAATCCTTTTTCTCGTGCATGTAACATTCAACTGAATCATGGGAAACCCTGACCTGATAGTTTCCAGTTTGCAGTTTGGAGTCTTTAGTCCAGCACAGAGCTTCTCTACTCCTGAATCCTTCAGGTCGTTGTTACTCAGGTCCAGATCTCTTAGCCTGGAGGACTTTGAGCTGAGGACTGAGGACAGAGCTTCACAGCTTCTCTCTGTCAGGTTACATCCACTCAGCCTGAAAAAGAAAATGAAAGAAAACCAAACAAATGTTTCCACAGTTTTCATGAGCAGAGTGAATTCTGTTTAAATGTCTGACTCATTCACTCACACAGCTTTGTTTGTAGCTTTAATCACAGGCAGCAGCTTCAGAAGAGCCTCCTCTGAATCAGAGTATTTCTTCAGGTCAAACAGGTCCAGATCTTTGTCTGATGACAGTAAGATGAAGACCAGAGCTGACCACTGAGCAGGAGACAGTTTCTCTGTGGACAGACGTCCTGATCTCAGGGACTGTTGGATCTGCTCCTCTAGAGAACGATCATTCAGTTCATTCAGACAGTGGAACAGGTTGATGCTTTTCTCTGCAGACACATCCTCACTGATCTTCTCCTTTATGTACTCAACTGTTTCCTGATTGGTCTGTGAGTCACTTCCTGTCTGTGTCTGCAGACCTTTCAGGAGACTCTGATTGGTCTGCAGAGAGAGACCCAGGAGGAAGCGCAGGAACAAGTCCAGGTGTCCGTTTGGACTCTGTAAGACCTGGTCCACAGCACTCTGATAGAAATGTGATGATTTAGATTTGTCTCTGAATGAGCCTCCAACATCTTCCATCAGTCTCTCTCCCATTGATTCAGGTCTCCCAACTGTTCTTTTTTCTTCTTCCATCAGGTTGAGTCCAGACTTGGTGAAGGTCAGATGGACGTGAAGAGCAGCCAGAAACTCCTGAACGCTCAGATGGATGAAGCAGAAGACCTTGTCAGCCTGGTACAGTCCTCTCTCCTCTCTAAAGATCTGTGTGAACACTCCTGAGTAAACTGAGGCTGCTCTGATGTTGATGCCACACTCTGTCAGGTCTGATTCATAGAAGATCAGGTTTCCTTTCTGCAGCTGCTCAAAAGCCAGTTTTCCCAGAGACTCAATCATCTTCCTGCTCTTGTTATTCCAGAGAGGATCAGTCTCAGCTCCTCCTTCATACTTGATGCTC